>JAKUCV010005264.1:19295-89373 GCA_028386065.3 Turnera subulata
GGCAAGTGGACTCCAGGTTGAACTCTTGAAGCCTATCCGAGATGAAGAACATCACGGAGTTTGCTGAGCCGTAGTAGGAAGTCCTCAGTGTCCCATGGTCCTCTAGGAAGAACACCTCTTCCATTGGAGTGACGAAGAACCGCGACGAGTAGAGCTCGTCGACAAAGACTAGTCGTGGCATTCTGCCGAGCTCGTTCGGCAGCTCTTCAGCACGTTCGTTGACCATGCTGTAAGCCAGTCGGTTCCTTCTACCAAGATTGGCACCTTCGACAAAGAACACCGACGAGGGAGCAGACATTTTGTTTGGACGTGTGGTGTTTTGTTTGAACGTGGTGTTTTCTTTTGCTTTAGCGTTTCGTTGCTTTGATGCTTTTGATGATTTACACTTCACCGCTCCTTCTTTTATACTCTTATGGGGAGCGTGATTACCGTTTTTGATTTTCAAGATTTTGTTTTTGAATTTACCGTTGCTTATATTTATTGCTTTACGCGTTTTTCGGATTACCGTGCCAGAGTTTTTCATTCTATTTGCATCTCTTGATTTTCTTCGCTCTGGCTACCTTGTCTTTTCTTTTTATGGTCTTAATATCTTTTCTTGCATCTTTTATCACAAGCATCCGTGACCGTTGAGGTTAGACGGATGGGGCCGTATCTCGAGTAGAGCGCATGTGCGACAAGCTCACAGCTGTTCGGACATCGTGGAGAGAAACGAGCCTTGACAGACGTTTTGGCTTATGCGGAAATTATGAACAAGTGGGTAACGTGTCCTTCGAGAGACACAGGACGTGCCCATGATCATCGCCTTCCGAGTTAACGGGTATCTTCTTCACGAGGTTAACTGACGTCACCGATAGTTGTAAGTTACGTTTCGTGATTCGAGGATGCTTAGGACCGATTTGGGCACCGTTCATGAAAGTATATTTTGTTTTAATTTCCTTTTTGTTTTGAATTTGGTTAAACGTGCTTTTGTTTTAATTTCTTTACGTTTTGATTTTGTTAAAAGAGTTTTGATTTTAATTTCTTTATATTGGATTTTATACTCTTATAGTTAATTTTTATTTTACTTTGAGATGTTTTATTTTCCATTTAATAAGAGGATTCGTAACACAAGAGATTTTTGATTTAAAAAGGAATTTATTTATTTATTCATAATAAAGTTTACAATAGGAGAAGAAGTACTCTCTATGGAGTTACTTGCTTCTCTAGGTCTTTTACAAGCTGTTTTATATTTTGCATGTGTGGGAACAGTTCCGCACACGCTAGTTCTATTTGCGCCACCGCCGAGCTGATCTTCTTCAGCGAGAAGTTCAGTTGCGTCATCTTTTGCTGCGGTGTGCTGCCCTCAGCGACCGCCTTGCCCTTGCGATCTTCAGCTTTCTTGGGGACTCGCTTCTTCCGTCGTTTTGGGGAAACGACCATATGCTCCTGCAGGCCGACGATGTTGGTCTTGAACCGCTTCTTTGGAGGTTCATCATCGGAGCTTGTCGGGAAGGCTTTGCCGCCGATGTAGCTGTTGTTTTCGGAGTCTGAGGTTGTCCTTGATCTCAGTGGAGAGTCCATGACTGTGTGTGAGTATGCTAGTCATAAGATTTGGTATTTATAAGCGGATGAGATGTCGCTTAAGGGTATAAGCGGTATCTCATGTTGAGGTTGGATACCTGGCAGAGTGTGCCAGAATCTTATCGTGGTAGGACCCACGGATAAGACGGAATTTCGGGGACGAAATTCTTTTTAAGGTGGGTAGTCTGTAACAGCCCGGGTAAAAATTTTGGATTTTTACCGGACTGTAAAAGTCTATTTACCGTGATTTACTGTTGAATTAATCTTGGGTAATTAATTCAAGGTAAATCGGGAGTCGTTTTTCGAAACCGAGGGTTTTCCCGCGCTCGTGATTTTCCCGTGAATTTTTCGGAACTAAGTTGGTATTTTTCGGGTTTCGGAATTTCTCGGAAAATCACACCGGAAAATAACTAAGGAGGTATCTGTTATTTTCTGGTCCGGATCGGATTCGCCCGTAATATGGACGAATCGAATTATTTGATATTCACATGGCAAATAGTAAAAAAAGTTTATAAAAGAAGAGGAGAACCGGTGGAGGAGAAGAAGGAAAAAAAGAGAAGAAGAGAAAAAGGGAGAGAAAAAGAAAAAAAAGAAAGAGAGAAAAAGGAGAGAAAAAAAAAGAAAAGAGAGAAAAGAAAAAAAGAGAGAGGAAAAGAAAAAAAAAGAAAAATAAGAAGAAAAATCAGAAAAAGAAAAAAAGAACCAATCAGAAGAGAGAAAAAAGGAAAAGAAAATGAAAGAAAAAGAAAAGAAAATAAGAAGAAATACAAAAAAGAAGGAAAAAAAAAGAAACCGGTGCAGTACTGTTCACCGCCACCTCTGCTACTGTGCACGCGACGGAGCTCCGGGCCATTTCTCCTCTCACCGACGCCGCCATCGCCTTCGCCGCCACGTCGCGAGCTCACCCCTGCCGGCCTCGAGCTGTTCCGACGCCGGACGCGCGCGCAGGAGGCGTTGACCCGCCGGATTGCCCACGGATCTGCTTTCCTCCGCCGCTGCTCCGCCACCGTGCCGCCTAGCGCCGAGGTTCCACCGTCCTTGGGGTCGCCACCTCACGCCGACCTCGCGCCTGCTGGTCCGTCATGCTCCCGCGCCCGTCGCCGCCGTCACGACGCTGCAACCCGCTGGTAAGGCCGGGTTTTACCCGTTTCCTTGCCGGGTCGCGCCCTGCCTGGGTTGGATCCGGGTTGGGTTTGTTTTGCTATTTTTTTTAATTTTTATTTATATATATATATATATATAAATATGTAAGTATAATAATTCTGGTATTTAATTTTCAAAAAAATATATATATTCACATTGAGAAAAATATAGATAGTATGGATTTTGGTATTCTGGAAAATATATATATGTATATATACTTTGATTCTTGAAATTAAGGATAATTATATTATTGTTTTGAAAATTAATATTATGCTTATAACATGAAAATAATTTCTGAAAATTTAATTTATGCATTAATTTTTCTCTGGAAAATTATGGTTGTGGTATTTGTATATAAATATGTAATTTGAAAATTAAAAGTAATTATATTTTATGATTGGAAAATATAGTTAATTATATTTTGTGTTGGAAAATTAAATTGTATATGTATTTAGAAAAAGGATAAATACTATATAAATATTTTCTGAAAATTATAAATACGTTATTATTTTCTGGAAAAATTATAGTAATTATTATTTTGGAAATTATAGTTACTTTATGAAAAATATTTTGAAAAAGAGTTTTAATTAAAATATAGTACCGAAATTATATTCGGATATACGTATGGATAAATAGTTTCGATAAATGGAAATAATAAAGGATAAGTAATCGGGATGGGTATACTTCGTAATTGGCATCATTGCATACCGAATATGTGCATTTATGTGAGTGTATATTGATTTGTGGTATAGGTTTTTGGATATCGGGCAGTTTCCCGAGGAGCCGGCGTCGGACCGGTCATAGTTTCCGAAGTTGAGTAATCGGCCAAGGTGAGGATGGATTTCCTTCAATATGTGCCTTATTACTCGGTTATTGTGTTTGGTGTTGTTGCATTGTTGGATGTTGTGCTTTTGTTGTGTTTTGGCTCGGGATGTCTATCCCGGTGCTTGTTTGGTATTTTTGGGATGTTTATCCCCGTGTCGATTTTCTGTGTCTTTTGGAATAAGTATAATGGCATAATTAATGAATAGTGACAAGGATGTCGATCCTTGGTATTTTGGTTAGGGATGTCGATCCCTGAGTTTGGTTTTTGATGACGGTAATATAATTGTCACGTGGTAAGTAGAGGTACGACCGGATGGTTTGTGACTGTTTTGTGGTGCCATGATCTGGGTTACTTGTGTTGGGCATGTTGATGCCGGTTTGATTGGGATGTTGATCCCTGAGTTTGATATTGGGATGTTGATCCCGGGTTCTTTTTGATCTGGCACCAGGAACAGGTTGATAACCTGGTACGACCCTAGCTTATCCGTGACGGGGCCCGGAAAAGATAAAATTGGATAATTGGTTTTATTGAGTCTTTGGGTCGTGTCTTTCGGTTGGGCTGTATAGCCTATGTCTTTGACTTGAGTAATTTTTAGTGTTCATATTGATCGTCTTTCCATTGTCGTGAGCACTTCGGACTCACCCCTCACCTGCGGGCTTTCATCCCGTAGGATGAGTTGTTTCGTGTACAGGCTTGGTGCATTCCAGACAGGCTGCAGCGATATCCCTTGGACAGGCTCGGATCCATAGTTTGCATGTGTCGCATACAGTGTTAGTGAGTATTGTTAAGTCTTCCGCTGTGCAATGTTTTCGCTATTATTGGGCCTTTGGGCCGGTATTGTTATTTACGATGTTTACTATTTTGGGCCGTTGGGCCCGAGTTGTTATTGTTCACACTGTATGCTTGGGTTTATTTGATTGGGTTGTCACAGTTCCGGCCTGTGTTTACTGTGTACGGTAAATTCGGGTCCGGGCGTCTCAAAAACACTCAATCTACATAATATAAAAATGGCATTTGCATCTTCAACTAATATTGTCACCATCGTGCATGTTTATCTTAATTTAGAGAGGATGATGGAAGACCCAGATATCCTATCAATCCAATTTTTACCCAAAAATACAAATGTCAGTCACTAGATACAATCATACAATGGATTTTTCTATGGTGCTGGTATTCATGTGCCATTGGATATGAGTGGTTAAATAACCATTGGATATGGTAATTTTATAATAATATTATTTTTTATAGTTTTATATTTCTTTTTATTTATACTAAAAAATATTTTAGGCAAGAACCCATCCAAGATAGTAAGATCCCAAATATTATGATAGCCGTTATATTAGTAACGGTTACCCTTCTTATAAGAGGTCAACCTAGTAACTTTTATAGGTCGACCTAATAATTTTATAAATATATGCTTTATTTTGGAGATTTAATAAAAGGTCTACTCATTAACTTATACATTAATCTATCATTGTTCATGTTAAGGTTGACTTGTTAATCGAAGGAGTCGACCTATTATATTTTTTTTTATGGTAATCGTTGAAGGATATATATAAAGTTGACATGTTAATCGAAGAGGTTGACCTATTATATTTTTTCTTTATGGTCATCGTTGAGGGGTCTATATAAGGTTGACCTGCTAATCGAAGGGGTCGACCTATTATATTTTTTTTTTATGATCATCGTTGTAGGATCTATATAAGGTTGACCTGTTAATCGAATGGGTTGACCTATTATATTTTTTATGGCCATCGTTGAAGGATCTATATAAGGTTGACTTATTAATCGAAGGGGTCGGCTTATTATATTTTTTTTGTAACAGCTCGGGTAAAATTTTTGAATTTTACCGGGACTGTAAAAGTCTTTTTACCGTGATTTACTGTTGAATTAATCTTGGGTAATTAATTCAAGGTAAATCGGGCGTCGTTTTTCGAAACCGAGAGTTTTCCCGCGCTCGTGATTTTTCCGTGGATTTTTCGGACCTAAGTTGGTATTTTTCGGGTTTCGGAATTTCTCGAAAAATCACACGAGAAAATAACTAAGGGGGTATCAGTTATTTTCTGGTCCAGACTGGACTCGCTCTATAATGCAGACAGGCTGCATTATTGAGAAGTCACATGTGCACAATGTTCACCGGTTATAAAAGAAGAAGAAGTAGAAAGCAGGAGAGGAAGAAAAGAAGAGAAAAAAAATAGAAAAGGAGAGAAAAAGAAAAAAAAGAGAGGAAAAAAAAAGAAAAGGAAAAGGGAAAAAAAAGGAAAAAAAAGAAAAAAATACAGAGGGAAAAAAAAAAGAGAAGAAAGAAAGAAAGAAAAAAAATAGAAACCGAAAAAAAGAAGAAGAAGAAAATGAAAGAAAATAAGAAAATAGGAAGAAAAATCGAAAAAAAAGAAAGGAAAAGAAAATCGGAAACGGTGAACAGTGGCCACCTTCCTCCCGAGCGTTACTGTGCACGCCGGGGCGATCGGCGCCACCTCTCGGCACACTACCGCCACCAGGAGCTTCGTCACGTCGACGCGACACCAACCCCGCCTCCACCGCTCCTTTCCGCCGCGAGAGACACCGTGACGCGCTGTCGACCCGAGGTGCAGACCCGCGGATCCAGCTCCCTCACGCCTGCCGCCTCACGCCGACGACGCAGCGCCGCCGTTCCACTGCCCATGGAGTCGCCATCGTCCGCCGCGGCTGCTGCTTTGCTCGCTCGCCCTTCCCTCGCCCTCCTGTCGCGCCGCCGTCGTCGCAACCCGGAGGTAAGACCCGGATTTTGCAAGGATCCGTTTTTACGAAACGGGTCGCGAACAGTTGGGTTGGGTCTGTTACTGGGTTGGGTCTGTTGCTGGGTTGGGCTGAGTGGTGCTGGGCCGAACCTTGGCAGGCCTGTTGCCTTGGTCTGGGCCGGCACTATTCATGGCCCAGTCCGTTTAATTAAAAAAAAACAATATATATATATATTTTGAAACACCCCGACCATTATTTACCCAACAAACAGTAATTACCAAACAACAGTGCCGACACGTGGCACAGACAGTAAATATAATAGGAAAATCTGGCCCAACGACCCAAAGAAAATATCATGTCACCCGATCTCGGGTACAACAATATCAAAAGCACAGCGGAAGCAATTTTAACAATACAGCAATAGTAGGAATCGACTCGATGCAACACTATGGATCCAGATCCTTCGAAGGAGATGCCGCAGCCTGCCAAGACACATTCCTGCACAAAGTACAACATAGCCTGCCGATGGGGCAGGTGAGGGGTGAGATTCTCCACAATCTCACCGACGCATAACTCGTGATGAACAACAAAGCATACTTAACAGTAACGCACAACAAAACGGCATACAAATAGTGAACAGATCGCTAATCAAATACAGTCACAAAGAACAATACGAACCATGCAAATGTCCACCCCATCGACTATGCAATGCTCTGACCATCTAATACTGACTGTACGATACACTGGTGCCCGACCAGGACACTTCAACTCGACTACGTAATGGGTATCCGACCCGGTCTCAACAAACTATATAATACATACTCTAGTCCTGACAGACTATACTCAACAGAGGCTCCTCATCGCATGGTAACATACCGATACTGTGCTTGCTGATCATCTAACCCGGTACCAAAACAAACTCAAATCACGTGAGCCTCGCTCACCGGGTAGCCGGCAACCTGCACGGAACATACCCAACCAATATCACAAACCGGTCCCCGGGTAGAATCACAAAACAACACGGTAACAGCAGTCACCACAGCAACTCGTAACCACTACAACAACAGTTCTCATTAATCCCGATCTCTGGGTATCGACATACCCTTAGAAATAATAATTACCCAACCGTCGACCACAGCCGACAACCAACATGTCTCATTAACCTATCAAAAATGACAAGTGATACTCATTCGACAATTATCAAAAGAAACCGACAATAAACAAAGGACAACTGGCAACCGATGCCAACAACAATAGACTACTCACGACCAACGACAACAACAACACCCGCAAACCGGCAACCTATACCGACCATGGTCAACCGACTATACTGACAATCTCCCAAGGTATGATCATGAGACAACATGCATATGAACATAACACAACACAGCCCAACAAAGCAAAAACACATCTTAGTCAAAACTGAGCCAAGGCCAAAAGAATATCTTTTATTATTACCAATTTTATCTTCCGGGCCCTGTCACTAGACAAGCTAGGGGTCAGACCTGGATATCAACATATTTCGGGTGCCAGACCAAAATCAAGAGAACCCAGGGATCGACATCCCAAAAATACGAACCCAGGGATAGACATCCCAAAAATAATCACGGGATAGACATCCCAAGCATAGACATGCTTATCACGAGAACCCAGGTCAAGGCCACCACGAAACAGTCTTTACCCATCGAGTCAGACCACTACTTTCCAAGTGACATTAAAGTCGTCAACACAATTTCCAATTATCCAATTTCTATTTCCAATATCCATTATCAATTTCCCATGGTCAATAGTCCAACAACATTCACAACAGCAATAATCACGGCAGTCAAATATCCAACAGTGAATATCTCAGCAGTTCAATTAAACAATAAAGCACACAAGGTATTGCGGCACATACCAAAGGAAATCCACTCTCACAACAAATATCAGCAAATATCACAAAGTTATCAACAACAATAACCATAAGATGCAATGGAACCTATGTAGTTCCAAGACCAACCATCCCGGCTATCACGGGTGGAATGACGTATATGCAACCTCACCTGATACTCCTTGGAAGCTGGTATCCGGTTAAGCCTTGATATTCCTATAATATAACAACAGTAGTTACTTATAATGCACAAACAAGATGACTATGCATGATGCCGGTTGACAGTTATTAGACGGCTTATCAATTCTTTTTATTATTTCCATAATTATCTTATCCATTCTTGTGGGATTACTAATAGCCTATTTTCCATCTGATATACCAATCATATCCATCATAAGTCAAAACCAAAACCGAGCGGCCAAGCCGACATCTCGGCCCTTAGACTGCTTATGACAAGAAAGCATATATACACGTACACTTGTATGTAATGTATATTTAAGAAAACATATTTGTAAATAAGTCAAGTCACGACCCGTTAAATACTCATAGTCCATATGATGTAAATAATATTATTCCCGATTAAATACTAAATACTTATATGTTTTTATATACAATAATTATATAATATTGGAAACGATAAATACGTCAAGATATTATTTAAATAGTATATCCTATAATAACTCGTTTAATGGAAATTACCTCCAATGGTATGAAATTAACGTAGCCAATGTATAGCATAAAATATTTGTGCGAATTGTGGTTGTACTATTTATAATTAAATATCTTCATATATAATCATAAGTACATGTTTACATAAAACTATAATTATTAAGTAAGGATATAATCTAGCAATATCTAAGCCGGTGAAAATAGCTGCGATACATTATACGATTTATTCATATACTTGTAATAGATCAATAATTAAGATAAGGTATCGGTCCAATATTATTTTTACTCAAAGGAAATATAAATAACATTATAAAAGTATAACTATGTTTATAGCCAATACCATTCTAGTTATTAAAGGTAAAATAGAATAATTATATATGTCTAGGCCTTTTATCGTTATTAGCCCGAGTAAAGCGTAAATTCGATAGTCCGAAAAATAAATAATACCATGGGCCTTCTTTTTAGCCCAACCGGAAAAACAAATCAAAAGCATAAATAAAAGGCATAAATGAAATTAAATCATAACCATAAAGTCAATATTAGCTTAAATAAATTTAACGTTCGTTTGTTAACGTCGTTATAAAAGTCCGAGTCCGTTAATGTAATGTCCAAAAGTTCGATTATTACCGAAAGTCCAAGTCCGGGTTCATTGGGAAAATGCCCGAGACTTCGCCGGAGTAAACCCGAGTCACCGGATTCTCGCCGGATTCCGGAAAGTACTGTTCACAGCAGTAACCCACGCAAAGGGAGCTCCTCTACTGTTCACGGCAGCAGCTCTTCAGCCATTAAAACTCCAGCACTGTGCCACCACGCCCATATTCCGAGCACCAATACCGTCACCATCCCCACGGCCGTTTTCCGGTGGCCGGAATTCCACCAAACAGCCACATCCACTAACCAAAACACCAACACCCAAGTCCACAACAACTTCGTCAGCGACATCATCACCTCCACTAACGGCAGAACCTAACCAAGGCAGTCAACATACCCACCAAATACACGGCCAACACCGAAACCAAAACCCCCAAATCCAAAAACACAAACCAAAAATCATATTTCAGGAACCCACAATAATTATTTGAATCCCAATTAACAACAACCCCAGAGGAAGCAAGGAGAAGAGAAGGGGAGGCGCAGCCGGAGACTTACCCAGTCTTGGCGGCGGCGGCGTCGGTTCGGGGAGGAGGACAGAGGCGGTGGCACGTGTCGCACGAGGGAAAGAATGGGTGCAACGGCGGCGTTGTGCAGCAGATCGAAAAGAGAAGCCGGCGGCGGTTCGAGCTCCTCGTCTGGTCGGCGGCGCGGTTGGGTTCACTGGCCCGCGGCGATGGAAAGTGGGGCTGACGGAAGGGAGAAGAGAGGAGAGAGCAGGTGGGGAAGAGGAAGGAGGCAGAGGGAAGGAGAAGAGAAGAAAGAAGAGGAAAAGGAGAAGGAAGTGGGGTTGCAGGGGATGGCGTGAGGAGATCGGGTAGGGGGAAGAAAATAAAGAAAAGAAAGAAAGAAGATGGTGGAAGGTGGGGAGAAAGTGGGAGAAAAGAAAGCGGAGAAGATGGGTGTGGCCGGTGGGTGAGTGGAGGAGAAGAAGATAATGAAAAGAAAGAAAAAGGAAGAGAAAAAGAAAAGAAGAGGGGAAAAGAGAAAATTAAAAGAAAAGATAGGAAAAGATAGGGAAAAAGAAAGAGAGTAGAAAAATTAGAAAAGAAAAAGAAACGGAAGAGAGGAAGAGTTGGTCTGGGAGAGAGAAAGAAGCGTGGTTCGTGTGTCGGTAAAATTATCGATCCGTCAATGGACCAAATTATCCTCCATTTCGGCTTTAGCCCGTTAAAAGCATAAGGGTATATCCGTCTTTCCGTCAAATTCCGTCCCGTGTCTGAAAATACAACTTGGGCTCGAAAAATCCGACTAATTCTCCTGAGTGTTGCCCAAGTCTCGGAATTGAAAACCGAGGCTCGGTTAACAAAAGACACACCAAAACGTCGTATACTCTAGTGGTCGAAACGAAGCTCGTTTATCCCCGATAAAACTCTCGGAATTAACTCGGGATGGTAGAATGCTCGATTAACCGTGATAAAAATTTATTTACCACAGTAAGAGTTAAAACAACTCGGTAAAATCACAAAAATTTTACCCGGGTCGTTACAGTCTACCCACCTTAAAAAGAATTTCGTCCCCGAAATTCCCGCTTATTCAAAGACAAACCATTTTACCAAAAACATGTTCTTTTTCTCAAAACTTATCTTTCAAAAACTTGTTAGAATTTCGTGAACCCATTAGCAAAACTTCGGAGTATCCAAGCAACAGTACTGTTAAGCACCGAAACACATACAGTTAGGTGTTCAAAATATATTCATAAGAGAGGATACTCACATGTGAATGTTCTGCAGCAGGCTGGCGTCCCTCGACTGGATCCATAATACACTAACCATATGAATATGCATGCAATCATGTTAATCATGTGGAGCGAGCTATGCACAGCAAGATAGCACAACAAACACCCAAGGACCTACCGCCCGCTCCGCTACCAAAATGAAACACCCCGACCACTATTTACCCAACAAACTATTTACCCTCGAACCGGTTAGCTTGAGGGAACCGAAGTGGGATGAGACCGTGATCATCCTGAGGCTGCCACTGGGTCTCCGTCAGAAGAACCATGTTTGGTTTGTATTGGTTCTTCAAGTCCCTCAGAGTATGCGAGAACTCCTGGGAACGCCTTGCGACTCCTCTGCAGTTCCACACCAGTAGTCGGGCCTTTGGCCAAGTTACGGGCAGACGAGTGACTCTGGGCATGCTTTGGGCCGTCATCGAGAACTGATAGTAGGCGCCTTGCTCCAGGGTATGGCAAGTGGACTCCAGGTTGAACTCCTGTAGCCTTTCGGAGATGAAGAACATGATGGAGTTTGCCGAGCCGTAGTAGGAGGTCCTCAGAGTGCCATGGTCCTCCAGGAAGAAAACCTCTTCCATGGGAGTGACGAAGAACCTTGATGAGTAGAGCTCGTTGGCAAAGACCAGACGCGGCATCCTATCGAGCTCGTTGGGTAGCTCTTCGGGACGCTCGTTGACCATGCTGTAGGCCAGACGATTCCTTCTGCCTAGGTTGGCACCTTCAACAAAAAAGACGGAAGATGGAGCAGGCATCGTGTTTGGACGAGTGGGTATTTTGTTTTTGAGCGTTGTTGTTTTGTTTTTCTGAGCGTTTGTTTGCCTTAAAATGCTTTTGATGATTTACACCTCACCGCTCCGTCTTTTATATTCATATGGGGAGCGTGTTTACTGTTTTCGATTTTCAAGATTTGCTTTTTTAAAATTTGCCGTTGCCATCATTTATTGCCTTTTACTTTATACGTTTTTCGGGCTACTAAGCCAGTGTTTTACAGCTCTTTTCTGACACATGATTTTCCAACGCCCTGGCTACCTTGTCTTTTCTTTTTATGGTCTTACTATATTTTCTTGCATCTTTTATCACATGCATTCGTGACCGTTGAGGCTAGACTGAGGGGACCGTACCTCGAGTAGAGCGCATGTGCGACAAGTTTACAGCTGTTTGGACATCGTGGAGAGATGCGAGACCTGACAGACGGCTTTGGCTCATGCGGAATTTGTGAACAAGTGGGTACGTTTCTTTCGAGGAACACAGGACGCTCTCGTGATCGTCACCGTGCGAGTTAACGGTCGTCTTTTTCACGAGGGAAACTGACGTCACCGTTAGCTGTGTGCGTTACGTTTCTTGGTTCGAGGGTGTTTACGTCCGATACGAGCATCGATCATGAAAACGTGTTTTGTTTTAATTTCTTTATGTTTTGATTTTGTTAAACGAGTTTTGTTTTTAATTTATTTTTTTCGATTTATATTTTTATTGTTGATTTTTGTTTTGCTTTGAGAAGTTTCATTTTCCTATTTAACGAGAGATTTCGTAACACAAGAGTTTTTGATTTAAAAAGAAACTTATTTTATTTATTTCATAATAGTTTTACGATGGAGAAGAAGTACTCTATTGAGTTACATGCTTCTCTAAGTCTTTTACAAGTTTTTGGACGTTCTTCATGTGAGGGAAGAGCTCCACGCACGCCAGTTCGATTTGCACCACCGCCGAGCTGATCTTCTTCAGTGAGACGTTCAGCTGCGTCAGAGTCTACTGCGGTGTGCTGCTTTCAGCCGTCGCTTTGCCCTTTCGATCCTCAGATTCTTTGGGAGCACGTTTCTTCCGGCGTCTTCGAGAGACCACCATGTGTTCCTTCAGGCCGACGATGTTCGTCTTGAAGCGCTTCTTAGGAGGTTCCTCATCGGAGCTTGTCGGGAAAGCAGTGCCGCCGATGTAGCTGTTGTTCTCAGAGTCTGAGGTAGTTCTTGATCTCAGTGGAGAGTCCATGACTGTGTGTGAGTATGCCAGTCATGAGGTTTGGTTCTTATAGAGGACGAGATGTCGCTTAAGGGTATAAGCGGTATCTCGGGATGAGTTTGGACACCTGGCAGAGAGTGCCAGAAGCTTATCGTGGTAGGACCCACGGATAAGATGGAATTTCGGGGACGAAATTACTTTTAAGGTGGGTAGACTATAACAGCTCGGGTAAAATTTTTAATTTTTACCGGGACTGTAAAAGTCTTTTTACCGTGATTTACTGTTGAATTAATCTTGGGTAATTAATTCAAGGTAAATCGACCGTCGTTTTTCGAAACCGAGAGTTTTCCCGCGCTCGTGATTTTTCCGTGGATTTTTCGGACCTAAGTTGGTATTTTTCGGGTTTCGGAATTTCTCGGAAAATCACACCGGAAAATAACTAAGGGGGTATCAGTTATTTTCTGGTCCGGACTGGACTCGCTCTATAATGCAGACAGGCTGCATTATTGAGAAGTCACATGTGCACAGTGTTCACCGGTTATAAAAGAAGAAGAAGAAGAAAGCAGGAGAGGAAGAAAACAAGAGAAAAAAAGAGAGAAAAGGAGAGAGAAAAAAAAGAGAGAAAAAAAAGGAAAGGAAAAGGGAAAAGTAAAAGAAAAGGAAAAACAAAAACAGAAAAAAATACAGAGGGAAAAAAAAAGAGAAGAAAGAAAGAAAGAAAAAAAATTGAAACCAAAAAAAAAAAAGAGAAGAAGAAAATGAAACAAAATAAGAAAATAGGAAGAAAAATCGGAAAAAAAGAAAGGAAAAGAAAATCGAAAACGGTAAACAGTGGCCACCTTCCTCCCGAGCGTTACTGTGCACGCCGGGGCGATCGGCGCCACCTCTCGGCACACCGCCGCCACCAGGAGCTTCGTCACGCCGACGCGACACCAACCCCGCCTCCACCGCTCCTTTTCGCCGCGAGAGACACCGTGACGCGCCGTCGACCCGAGGTGCAGACCCGCGGATCCAGCTCCCTCACGCCTGTCGCCTCACGCCGACAACGCAGCGCCGCCGTTCCACTGCCCATGGAGTCGCCATCGTCCGCCGCGGCTGCTGCTGTGCTCGCTCGCCCTCCTGTCGCGCCGCCGTCGTCGCAACCCGGAGGTAAGACCCGGATTTTGCAAGGATCCGTTTTTACGAAACGGGTCGCGAACAATTGGGTTGGGTCTGTTGCTGGGTTGGGTCTATTGCTGGGTTGGGCTGAGTGGTGCTGGGCCGAACCTTGGCAGGCCTGCTGCCTTGGTCTGGGCCGGCACTATTCATGGCCGAATCCGTTTAATTAAAAAAACAATATATATTTATATATTTAATTATTCATAATCTGGTAATTAATTTTGAGAAAAATATATATATTTATTTTGAGAAAATTATGTTCAATTTAATTCTGGCATTTTGAGAAAAATATAAATATATATACTTTGATAAATAATTAAGTTATGTTTTGGAAAACTATTATTAATGGGAAACATATATATATATACCATGAAAATAAATTCTGGAAATTTAATACATGTATTATTTTTCTGGAAAATTATGGTTGTGGAAATTTATATATATATGTACTTTTAAAATTAAAGGTAATTATATTTTATGTTGGAAAATATTATTATATATATTTAGATGAAAGATAAATACTCTATAAATATTTTCTGAAAATTATAAATAGGTTATTATTTTTCTGGAAAAATTATGGTGACTAAAATTTTGGAAAATTATAGTAATTTATGAAATTATTTGAAAAGAGTTTTAATTAAAGTATGGTACCGAAATTATATTCGGATATACGTACGGTAAAATATTTTCGGTAAAAGATAATAATAAAGGATATATAACCGGGATGGGTTATTTCGCAGTTTGGCATGATAGTATACCGATTATGTGCATTTATGTGTATATATTGTTTTATTGTATAGGTTTGGATATCGAGCAGTTTTCCGAGGAGCCGGCGTCGGACCGGTCATTGTTTCCGGAGTTGAGTAATCGGCCAAGGTGAGGATGGATTTCCTTCAATATGTGCCTGTATTACTCGGTATATTGTGTTGATGATTATTGCATCGTTGAGTATTGTGGTTGTTGTGGTTGTTTCGGGATATTGATCCCATTGCCTTGATTGTTGTCGGGATGTTTATCCCAGTATTTGAATGGTTTTTGGATGTTTTCCTTGAGTCTTTTTGATACAACGGATAAGGGATTAATTAATAATAAATTGTGATAAGGATGTCGATCCTTGATTTTGGATGGGATGTCTATCCCGGTATTTTGGTTAGGGATGTCGATCCCTGTGATTTGATTTTGACGACGATAATATAATTGTCGCGTGGTAAGTAGTGGTACGACCGGATGGTTTGAGACTGTTTTGTGGTGGCCATGATCTGGGTTACTTGTGATGGACATGTTGATGTCGGTTTGATTGGGATGTTGATCCCTGAGTTTGATATTGGGATGTTGATCCCGGGTTCTTTTTGATCTAGCACCAGGAACAGGTTGATAACCTAGTACGACCCTAGCTTATCCGTGACGGGGCCCGGAAAGATAAAATTGGATAATTGGATTTTATTTGAGTCTTTTCGGTTTTGGATCGGTTTTGGGTCTTGTCTTTTGATTTGGCGGTTTTTACTTGTTTCGACTTGAGTAATTTATGGTGTGCATATTGACTGTCTTTCCTTCGTCGGTGAGCACTTTGGACTCACCCCTCACCTGCGGGCTTTCATCCCGTAGGATAAGTTATTTGTTGTACAGGTTTGGTGCATTCCAGACAGACTGCGGCGTTATCCCTTGGACAGGACTTGGATCCATAGTTTGCTTCTATGTCGCATACAGTGTTTATGTGAGTTGTTAAGTCTTCCGCTGTGCATTGTTTTACTATTATTGGGCCATTGGGCCGGTTGAGTTATTATTTTTGATTTTACTTTGGGCTGTTGAGCCCGGATTTCTGTTGTTTACACTGTATGCTGGGCTTGTTTTGATTGGGTCGTCACAATTCCGGCACGTGTTTACTGTGTACGGTAAATACGGGTCGGGGCGTTTCATTTTTTATGGTCACCATTGAAGGTATTAGCCTAATATGTATAGACTTGTTTAGTGAAAGGTCGACCTGATTAATTGAAGTGGTCTGCCTGATTAATTGAAGATTGATTCATTGTAATTTAGGTTATTGATTTCTATCTAACTATTGAATTTTATAAGGTCGACCTATTTGAATGAAAAGATCGACCTGTTCAATTGAATTATTGAGATATCGACCAATTTAATTGAATAGGTCAACCTTTTCTAATTTAGGGTGTTAATTTGTTGGGATTAATTATGTTTTAAAAATTATTTTAAAAGATTATGTTTGCTAGCTAATAGATTAACTACTCAAATTTAATGGGTCCAACAACTAACAATCATCCAACCATTGATAGGTCGACCTATGAATTTAGAAGGTCGACCTCCACCCAAAAAAATATATTTGCTATCTTATAAGTTGACCTGTTAATTTAAACGACATATTAGGTCGACCTGTGATTTTAATGGGTTGATCCATTAATAATTATAGGTCGACCTTCTAAAATGAATAGGTCTACCCCAATTCTTATTAGTTTTCAAATAAATTAAAATAAAAATAAAAATATTCTTAACTAAGAAAAGTATTTATTATTATTTGGATTCTTCAAATTAATATTAAATAAAATTTAATTACTAAAAAATAATTATGGTGAGTACCGTACTCATGGAGCACCAATATATATATATATATATATATACATACACACATACATACTGTAACAGCCCGGGTAAAAATTCATATTTTTACTGGGACTGTAAAACGCTTTGTACAGTAATTTACTATGTAAAAATAATCTTGGGTAATTATTTCAGGGTAAATTATGTATCGGATTCTGAAACCGACCCTTACCCCACGTCCTAGATTTTTCCGTGGATTTTACGGACCAGAGTTGGTATTTTTCGGGTCCAGGAATCTTCAGAAAAGTCAGGTTTATCCTCGAGTTAACGGACCAGAAATAAAGATAAGGGCGTATATTGGTTATTTTCTGGTCCGGACGGGACACGACTACATAATTGAATTATGCAGCCGCTTCCTCCTGTTACGCTTGTGAAGTCTGCTCTTCCCTGTGATGTAACAGCCCGGGTAAAAATTTTGGATTTTTACCGGACCGTAAAAGTCTTTTTACCGTGATTTACTGTTGAATTAATCTTGGGTAATTAATTCAAGGTAAATCGAGCGTCGTTTTTCGTAACCGAGGGTTTTCCCGCACTCGCAATTTTTCTGTGGATTTTTCGGACCTAAGTCGGTATTTTTCCGGGTCCCGGAAACCTCGGAAAAATCACACCGGAAAATAACTAAGGGGGTATCAGTTATTTTCTGGTCCGGACCGGACTCGCTCTGTAATGCAGACAAGCTGCATTATTGAGGAATCACATGAGCACAGTATTTTCCCGGCCACGATCCGCGCCGCCACCGACGAGCTCATCCAAGGTGAGCAGACCGCGACCCGCGTTCGACCCGTTTCCTCTAACGGGTCGCGAATAGTTCTGGGCTAGGTAGCTTTGGGCTTGGGCGTGGGCCGGCTGGGCTTGCACAGTGCAAGCCTGGGCTTGGTCCTGTTCAGCCCAGTCCGTTTAATTTAAAAAAACAATATATATAATTCTGGTATTTTGAGAGAAATATAAATATACATACCTTGATAAATAATTAAGTTTTGTTTTGGAAAAACTATTATTAATTGGAAACATATATATATACCATGAAAATAATTTCTGGAATTTTAATATATGTATAACCCATTAAAATAAATAAAATATAAATCAGTAAAAAAATAAAAAAATAAAATAAGAAAATATAATATAGACGAGAAAAATAAAATTTTAGAAACCTATTTAATAATAATATAAATAATAATTAATTTTGCAAAGTTAAACATGGATCATTGAGCCCTAAAACAACAAAAATATTAAACAATACAAGTAAAAATCAAAAGAATTAATGAATGATAACAAAAAAAAACTTAAGAGACTAATTTTTAAAAAATATAAATTAGGAAAATAAATAAAAAAATATTATTATGCAGAAAAAATTAAAATAGAATATAGAATATAAAAAAGTAAAATAAATAAAATAATTTATTTAATAATCATATAAATACTAATTAAATTTTTGTATTTAAACATACTGAAGCGCCCCGACCCGTATTTACCAGTTAGAGTAAACACGTGCCGAAACTATTCTTTCTAACAGTTCAGGCTAGACCTGGCAATTCGTGTTGTCGTGTCGGGTTCGTGTCGGGTTGAACAGATAAACGGGTTCTAATTCCTCAACCCGACCCAGCCCATTTAATAATCATGTCGTGTCGTGTCCAACCCGTTTATTATCGTGTCGGGTTCGGGTTGACCTGCGGGTTACCTATTAAGTCTAACAAGCCTAAAAATCTATTTGAAAATTTTCAATTTTGCACAAGTCGTTGTATTTTTTAGGCAAATAGGCATATAATTAGATTTGCTCACATATTAAATAAAATTATAAGTTGTAGAATAATAGTGTAATAATATTTTAAAGCATTTGTAAAATTATTTTTGGATAATTTTGGTAACTTTGGTCTTAAATATTGAATAAGTCTTATATTGAATCAGGAAAGTAATATAATCGGGTCATAAACAGGTACCCATCGGGTTGGAGGGTCAACCCGCTACCTGACCTGCTAATTTTTGTGTCGTGTCGACCCATTTAACTAAACGGGTTGACAATCTCTTACCTGTACCTGCTAATTTCGTGTCGGGTTCGTGTCGGGTTTCCGTGTCAATACCCGTTTTTCCAGGTCTAGTTCAGGCAGTACATCGCAGTAAAATATTACACAGTAAGTTCAAATACAACAGCACACAGTATACTACAATTGTCACCCATACTCGGGGACCATTATTCAATCTACTCACTTTACACAACAGCAGTAGCATAATCCAGAATAAACATCATCATAAGCAATATAGAAAGCAGCAACACAGCAACATATATAGCACAACAGCGAAAGACTTAAATGCACATGCAGCGGAGGTATGGATCCGGAGTCAGGTGGAGAAGAAAGCAGCAGCCATCGAACGTCGTACCTGAACTACGAAGCAACTAAACCTACGGGATGAAACCTTGCAGGCAAGGGGTGAGTCCGAAGTGCTCACCGACGAAGGATAAACAGAGATATGCAATCAACCATAATACTTTCGAAGTAAACACAAACAAACACAACACAAAGATTCTACTAAACCACAACTGAGCCAAGACCAAAAGAATATTTATTATTATCATCAATTTTATCTTTTGGGCCCTGCCACTGGACAAGCTAGGGTCGTACCTGGTTATTAACTAATTCCGGATGCCAGGCCAAAACACAATCCGGGATCAACATCCCAATCACAACCAATCCGGGATCAGCATCCCAATATCAAGAAATCCGGGATCAACATCCCAATAACAACATCATCCGGGATCAACATCCCCAACAACCAACCAAACCGGCCATGACACCACAGAACTAGCCTCTAACCATCTAGTCGTACCAGTACTTTCCACGTGAAAATTATATCATCATCTCAAATTCAATCCAGTTTCATTACTCTATCCTCAATTATCCAACTTTCCATTATTTTAGATTATCCCACAGACCAAATCAACAACAGACTCATAACGTCAATTAATCACAGCTAACAGTTCAGCATTATTTTCAACACAATATCCACAAGTCTAAACACAATCCAACAACAGCATCAACAATTTCCATAGCAATCAAATAACAGTCGATAATCAATTCAGCAGTTCAATCAAACAACAAAAACACACACAGTATTACGGGCACATATCCAGGGTTATCCATCCTCACCTTAGCCGATTATCAGTTTTGGAATTGTCCAACAGACTCCAAGTCCGGTTCCTCAGGTATCTGCTCGTTATCAACTCCTATATCAATCAAATAATATGCACACATAAGTGATATGCAAATGTCATGCTAGTACTGTATACCGAAAAATAAATACTAACTCGTCTCGGTTACTGCCTCGGGTTAATTTTCCATTATCATCATAATTCACCATTTATTTTCGAGTGTCAAAGTACTATACTATACTTATACCTATACCTATACCCGGATACTATTCGGTACAATACTTCTTTGATAATACCCTTTCCATATTTATTTTCCTCCAAAATAATTACTATTTACCATATATAATATACTTTTCCCAAAAATATAATTTCTACCAATTATTTTTATTTTCCAAGTTATTCTAGTATTATACTTATTTCCCCAAAATTATTTTCCTTCCCAGAATTATTATTTTTCCAGATTATATTTTCTCACTTTTTTAAAAAAATTTGGACTGGGCCCAAACAGTGCCAGATCATGCCATGCACAGTGCCGAGCCCAGGCCCAAACAGGAGCCCAGGAGCAGCCCATGTGCAGGCCTAGAATCCGGCCCAGTACACAGCCCACGATCTAGCCCAGCGTCAAACCCAGCAACCCATATTCCAATTAGCCCAAGACCCAGGGCAAGAAACCGGGTCACCCGACCTGCGACCCACATGGCCGTGTCATCTTCAACCACGGCTCACCTTAGGGATGCAGCGGCGTGAGGCGACAAACACGGCGCGACGGAAACAGCGGGCGACAAAGCGAGGGTGGCGTGATGGGAGGAGACCGACGCGGCGGCGTCGCGAAGGAGAACGAAAGGCGCGGGTCTGCTCTGGTCATCGGTGCACAGGTGGCGAGGAAGAGGGGCTCTTGTCGTCGACGGCGTCGATCTGCTGCAGAGAGGAAGACGGTAGTGTCGCGGCAGGGAGGAGAAGGAGAAGTCGGCGGCGACGAGTGTGGCGGTGGAGGTGCGCGAGGAGGGTGGCAGCGGTGGTTCTTGGCAGTGGCGGTGTGGGTTCACGGGGAGAAGGTAGAGGAGAGGGGGTGGGGTTGTGTGTGGTTGTTGCCAAAACGACGTAGTTTTGCTAGTGTGGGTGTGTTTGTTATTATTTTTCCTGGTTTGGTTTTGTGAATAAAGGAGGGGTTTGGGTTCTGGGCAGTGATGTGTTGCAGAGTTTGTAGAGGGGAAGAGATGAGTTGATGATGGTATGGTGTGTGGGTGTGTGTGCTCTGGAAAGAAAACAAGAGCACGAGCAAAATACTGGTGAGGCACGGGCAGTACAATCTGCTCACAGGCTTCACAGTAACTCAACACTGTGCGGCATGTGAGGCGGGTTCTGTCCGGACCAGAAAATAACTAATGTACCCCCTTGACTTTATTTCTGGCCCGATAACTCGGGGTTAATCCCAACTTTTCTGAAGATTCCTGGACCCGAAAAATTCCAACTTTGGTCCAAAAAATTCGTAGAAAAATCCCGAACGTGGGACAGGGCTCGGTTTCAGAATCCAATGCACGAATTACCATATATTAATTACCCAAGATTAATTTTTATATTAAATAACTGTAAAATAAATTTTACGGTGACGGTAAAAACGTAAAAATTACCCGGGCTGTTACAGCCTACCCACCTTAAAAGAATTTCGTCCCCGAAATTCACTCGGATGCTGTAAACAGGTGCGGATACTGAGAACGCATGTGCTCCTCAACTTCCCATGTAGACTCATTTGCAGAGTGCTTGCTCCACTTAACCTTTACCATAGGAATGAGTCGGTTCCTCAACTGTCTGACCTCTCGAGCAAGGATTTGCTCCTGCAATTCTGTATACGTAAGATCCTCTACGACGTCAACATCTGCTGTAGTAACCACATGACTCGGATCGGATCTGTACCTCCTTAACATGGAAACATGGAACACATCATGAATCCGGGACAACTCCTCTGGTAAGGATAATCTATACGCCAAGGGTCCAACCCTTTCCACAATCTCATATGGTCCGATGTACCTGGGACTCAGCTTCCCTCTTTTCCCGAATCTGATAACACCCTTCCAAGGCGCAACTCGGAGGAAAACTCTTTCTCCCACTTGGTACTCCATCTCACGACGATGCTTATCAGCATAACTCTTCTGTCGGTCCTGTGCTGCTCTCATACTCTGCTTAACTACCTAAATCTTGTCAATTGTCTGCTTAACCATATCTGGACCCACAATCAGATGGAGACCTTCTTCATCCCAACATAGTGGACTTCGGCATTTCCTTCCGTAAAGAGCTTCAAACAGTGGCATGCCAATGCTGGAATGAAAACTGTTGTTGTAGGCGAACTCCGCTAAAGACAAATACTGATCCCAACTCCCATTGAAATTAAGTGCACAAGCCTTTAACATGTCTTCCAGTATCTGAATAGTCCTTTCTGACTGTCCTTCAGTCTGAGGGTGAAATGCAGTGCTGAAACTCAGCTTCGTTCCCAAAGCTGCTTGCAGACTCTTCCAAAACTGTGATGTGAACCTCGGATCTCTGTCTGAGACTATGGACTTAGAGATCCCATGTAGTCTCACAATCTCTACAACATATTGTTTCGCCAACTTATCCAGAGTATCTGTCTGTCGAATGGGGAGAAAATGAGCTGATTTTGTAAGTCGATCAACGATAACCCAGATGGCATCATGTTGTCTCCGGGTCAACGGTAATCCAACCACAAAATACATAGTGATCATCTCCCACTTCCACTCTGGCACTGTCAAAGATCGCATCTTTCCCACTGGAGCCTGATGCTCGGCTTTTACTTGCTGACAAGTGATACACTTAGCCACATACTCGGCTACATCTTTCTTCATACGCGGCCACCAAAAATGACTCCTCAAATTCTGATACATCTTGGTGCTTCCAGGGTGTATAGCATACGGCGTCATATGTCCTTCCTCCAAGATCTGACTGCGTAGGTCACCAACACTGGGTACACATAGACGTTTCCCCAGCATCAATGCACTATCCTCAGCTATGCGAAACTTGTCTTCTCTTTCACTACGGACTGCTTCCTTCAACTTGATCAAGTCGGGATCTCCATCTTGTAGTTCCACAATCCAGCCTCTGAGGTTAGACTTGACTTCAATATGGGTCAACAGAGATCATGTCTCGTCCACTGACAATTCAACTCCCATCTTCCTTAACTCGATGAGTGAGGACATCGAGTAGGTCGTGGAAGCATCTTCTGGCTGTCTCCGGCTCAAAGCATCAGCTACAACATTAGCTTTTCTTAGGTGATACTCAATAGTACAATCATAATCATTCAGCAACTCAACCCAACGTCTTTGTCACAGGTTATGTTCCTTCTGAGTCATGATGTACTTGAGACTCTTGTGATCTGTGTAGATTCGACATCTCTCACCAAACAGATAATATCGTCAAATCTTCAAAGCAAGGATCACTGCGGCCATCTCTAGATCATGTGTAGGGTAGTTCTTCTCATGTGGCCTCAACTGTCTTGAAGTATAGGTAATCACTCGACCCTCTTGCATCAGAACTGCTCCCAAACCAAGACCTGAAGCATCGCAGAACAGCACATACTCCACTCCTGGCTTAGGTACTGTCAAAACTGGTGCTGATGTCAATTTCTTCTTCAGTTCATCAAAACTCTTCTGGCAGGCATCACTCCATACAAAGGCTTGATCTTTCCTCAATAGCTTGGTAATGGGACTGGCTATCAAGGAAAAACCCTCGATGAATCTCCGGTAATATCCTGCAAGGCCAAGAAAACTTCTGACTTCAGGTACCGTCTTGGGCGGCTCCCACTCTAGAACAGCTTTCACTTTGGCAGGGTCAACCTTAATCCCATCCCCGGATACAACATGTCCAAGGAATGCAACTTCCTCAAGCCAGAACTCGCACTTGCTGAACTTGGCATACAACTCTTTCTTTCGCAGCCTCTTTAGTACTAACCTCAGATGCTCTTCATGTTCTTCCCTGCTCTTGGAGTGTATCAGAATGTCGTCGATGAAGACTACCACAAAATTATCCAAGAACTCGTTCAAGACCAAGTGCATTAAGTACATGAAAACTGCAGGTGCATTGGTCAAACCGAAAGGAACCACTGTGAACTCAAAATGTCCATATCGAGTACGGAAGGCCGTCTTCGGTATGTCCTTCTCTGCAATCTTGACCTGATGGTAGCCAGATCGAAGATCTATCTTGGAAAATACAGTAGCTCCCTGCAACTGATAAAAAAGATCGTCAAGGGAAGCGGGTACTTGTTCTTCACTGTCACTTTGTTCAGCTATCGGTAGTCCACACACATCCGCAAACTGCCATCTTTCTTCTTCACAAAGAGAACTGGTGATCCCTAGGGTGATGTACTAGGTCTGATAAATCCCTTCTCAAGTAGCTCATCTAACTGCTTCTTCAACTCCTGGAGTTTTGTCGGTGCCATCCGATATGGTGCCATCGAGATAGGTGTCACCCCCGGCATCAAATCAATGGTGTACTCGACTTCCCTGTCAGGTGGCAATCCTGGCTGATCCTCTAGAAACACATCTGGAAACTCCCTCACAACTATGATGTCCCCCAAAATCGGAGTCTGAACTTCTTCGCCCTTGACATGGGTCAACAAAGCATCTAGACCCAACGGCTTCATCCCAACATCCTGATTAGTAGAGATACAACATGTAGTAGCAGCTCTCCCAATACCTGTCAGTAAAACCTTACGCCCACCATAGCACTGTACTTGGACAACCAATCCATCCCCAAGATGATATCGAAACCTCCCATGTTCATCACAATCAACTGTGCAAGAAAAACCTCGCTATCGTATGAAAGCGAAACGTCTCTGCACACATGGTTTAATCTGACCACTATACCCGCAGGTAACCTAACCCTCATCGGACAAGTTAAACTCTCTCCCATACAGTTATGTAGTATTGCAAAGCTTTGCGCAACAAATGAATTCGTAGCACCAGGATCAATCAAAGTATAAGCAGTAGTACTAAAGACTGTAAAAGTACCTGCTATGACATCGGCATTCTCTGGATCCTCATCAGCGGTGATCACAAATGCTCTCCGCACTGCTACACTCTGATTCATGGCTGACTGGGTCCTAGCAGGAACAACTCCACGTCCTCGGCCTCGGCCAACTCCAGAACCACTAGAAACACTGGCAACTGAGGCTTGCGCTGTCTGAACAGGTGCCGTACCGCTAGATCTTCCCAAATTGGGACAAGCATATCGGTAGTGCCCCGACTTCGTTACACTCATAGCACCTCACCTGAGACAGAGGAGGTCTCGGGCGAGCATTCCAAGAAGAAGTCCCTCCAGACTGAGTCCAAGAACTGCCTCGGTTGTTGTAGTTGTTGTTGTTCCATCCACGTCCCTAACTCGCTGGCATGAACCGGCTTGTCCATATCCTGACCGGCTCGCTGGTGTCTGGAACCTCTTGTTCTGTCCTCCAGAACTCTGTGCATCATGCCTCTTACGAATCTCTTGTTGCTCTCTCTTATTGCCTAGCCAGATAATCTCTGCTCTTAGGGCATCTATCAGCATGTCCTAGTAAGTCTCATAGACCTTGCACCCCATGACTGTCTGGATGCCATATCGAAGACCATCCCAGAAACGTTTACATCTGGCCTCCGGAGTAGCTACAAACTCACTGGCATAGATGGACAGGCGGTTAAACTTGATCTCATAATCATTGAATGTCTGTTCTGGTCCCTGTTGCAGTCCCAGAAACTCTCGTCTCAGCTGGTCCTGGTATGCCTCAGAAACAAACTTCCTTCGAAACATCTCCATGAACTGGTTCCATGGCAAAGTGATAGGTGTCGGCAGGTCCCTGGTGGTAGACTTCTACCAATCAACGGCATCTCCTCAGAACATGGCAGCGGCATATCTAGCCCACTTGTAATTCCTACATGTCAGCTTCAGCATAACCCTGTTCATCTGTCTGAGCCACTGATCAGCATCCTGTGGCGTAGTAACACCGGTGAAAATCTCTGCCCCAAGCTTCTCCAGCTTCATATACACTAGATCCTTGACTAGTCCCTGATTTTCCTGTTCCCAGGCTTCCATGGCATCGATACGTGCATCCATGGCTTCCTGCATTTGCAAAATTTGAGTTACCATGTTTAACATCTGCGTAGGGTCTCCCAAAGGAACAATCGGAGGATGTTCCGGACCTCCCGCAACTTGCTGCGGTTGATCCACCGATACCTGATCGTCATCTAGGTGACCTCCAGCATGCTGATTCATTCCAACCGGATCCATCCGTACCTATATGAGAATGTATATGTATGCATGTCATATCATGTCGTGACAGATCTTATGCCCAAACAAACAATCATGCAATCACAGTTATGTCCCTAATGACCTACTGCCTGCTCCGCTACCAAAATGAAGCGACCCGTATTTACCAGTTACAGTAAACACGTGCCGAAACTATTCTTTCTAACAGTTCAGGCAGTACATCGCAGTAAAATATTACACAGTAAGTTCAAATACAACAGCACACAGTATACTACAACTGTCACCCATACTCGGAGACCATTATTCAATCTACTCACTTTAGACAACAGCAGTAGCATAATCCAGAATAAACATCATCAAAAGCAATATAGAAAGCAGCAACACAGCAACATATATAGCACAGCAGCGGAAGACTTAAATGCACATGCAGCGGAGGTATGGATCCGGAGTCAGGTGGAGAAGAAAGCAGCAGCCATCGAACGTCGTACCTGAACTACGAAGCAACTAAACCTACAGGATGAACCCCGCAGGCGAGGGGTGAGTCTGAAGTGCTCACTGACAAAGGATAAACAGAGATATGCAATCAACCATAATACTTTCGAAGTAAACACAGACAAACACAACACAAAGATTCTACTAAACCACAACTAAGCCAAGACCAAAAAAATGTTTATTATTATTACCAATTTTATCTTCTGGGCCCCGTCACTGGACAAGCTAGGGTCGTACCTAGTTATTAACTAATTCCGGATGCCAGGCCAAAACACAATCCGGGATCAACATCCCAATCACAACCAATCCGGGATCAGCATCCCAATATCAAGAAATCCGGGATCAACATCCCAATAACAACATCATCCGGGATCAACATCCCCAACAACCAACCAAACCGGCCATGACACCACAGAACTAGCCTCTAACCATCTAGTCGTACCAGTACTTTCCACGTGAAAATTATATCATCATCTCAAATTCAATCCAGTTTCATTACTCTATCCTCAATTATCCAACTTTCCATTATTTTAGATTATCCCACAGACCAAATCAACAACAGACTCATAACGTCAATTAATCACAGCTAACAATTCAGCATTATTTTCAACACAATATCCACAAGTCTAAACATAATCCAACAACAGCATCAACAATTTCCATAGCAATCAAATAACAGTCGATAATCAGTTCAACGTTCAATCAAACAACAAAAACACACACAGTATTACGGGCACATATCCAAGGTTATCCATCCTCACCTTAGCCGATTATCAGTTTTGGAATTGTCCAACAGACTCCAAGTCCGGTTCCTCAGGTATCTGCTCGTTATCAACTCCTATATCAATCAAATAATATGCACACATAAGTGATATGCAAATGTCATGCTAGTACTGTATACTGAAAAATAAATACTAACTCGTCTCGGTTACTGCCTCGGGTTAATTTTCCATTATCATCATAATTCACCATTTATTTTCGAGTGTCAGAATACTATACTATACTTATACCTATACCTATACCCAGATACTATTCCGGTACAATACTTCTTTGATAATACCCTTTCCATATTTATTTTCCTCCAAAAAATTATTATTTACCATATATAATATACTTTTCCCAAAAATATAATTTCTACCAATTATTTTTATTTTCCAAGTTATTCTAGTATTATACTTATTTCCCCAAAATTATTTTTCTTTCCAGAATTATTATTTTTCCAGATTATATTTTCTCTCTTTTTTTTTTTTAAATTCGGACTGGGCCCAAACAGTGCCAGATCAGGCCATGCACAGTGCCAAGCCCAGGCCCCAAACAGGAGCCCAGGAGCAACCAATGTGCAGGCCTAGAATCTGGCTCAGTACACAGCCCACGATCCAGCCCAGCGTCAAACCCAGCAACCCATATTCCAATTAGCCCAAGACCCAGGGCAAGAAACCGGGTCACCCGACCCGCGACCCACATGGCCGGGTCATCTTCAACCACGGCTCACCTTGGGGATGCAGCGGCACGAGGCGACGAACACGGCATGATGGAAACAGCGGGCGACAAAGCGAGGGTGGCGTGAGGAGAGGAGACCGACGCGGCGGCGTCGCGAAGGAGAACAGAAGGCGCGGGTCTGCTCGGGTCGTCGGTGCGCATGAGGCGAGGAAGAGGGGCTCCTGTCGTCGACAGCGTCGATCTATTGCAGAGAGGAAGACGACAGTGTCGCGGCAGGGAGGAGAAGGAGAAGTCGGCGGTAACGAGTGTGGCTGTGGAGGTGCGCGAGGAGGGTGGCGGCGGTGGTTCTCGGCAGTGGCGATGTGGGTTCACGGGGAGGAGGAAGAGGAGAGGGGGTGGGGTTGTGTGTGGTTGTTGCCAAAACGACGTAGTTTTGGCTAGAGTGGGTGTGTTTGTTATTATTTTTCCTGGTTTGGTTTTGTGAGGAAAGGAGGGGTTTGGGTTCTGGGCAGTGATGTGTTGCAGAGTTTGCAGAGGGGAAGAGATGAGTTGATGATGGTATGGTGTGTATGTGTGCTCTGGAAAGAAAACAAGAGCACGAGCAAAATACTGGTGAGGCACAGGCAGTACAATCTGCTCACAGACTTCACAGTAACTCAACACTGTGCGGCATGTGGGGCGGGTTCTGTCCGGACCAGAAAATAGCTAATGTACCCCTTTGACTTTATTTCTGGCCCGATAACTCGGGGTTAATCCTGACTTTTCTGAAGATTCCTGGACCCAAAAAATTCCAACTTTGGTCCGAAAAATCCGCAGAAAAATCCCGAACGTGGGACAGGGCTCAGTTTCGGAATCCGATGCACGAATTACCATATATTAATTACCCAAGATTAATTTTTATGGTAAATAACTGTAAAATAAATTTTACGGTGACGGTAAAAACGTAAAAATTACCCGGGCTGTTACACATACATCATTCCGAGTGCAAACGGGTTCGCTTTCTAACCGATCCGGTTTGAAGCGGGTACACCCACTTTCTTTGGGGTCCACCTGATGATGTAGACCACTCACAAATAGACACATGTCGCTCCACTTTATTAGGTTGACCCCCGAACCAAAATTCATGATTTTTGTTGAGTACAATGACCCAAATCCATTGAAATTGAGTACAATGACCAAAATCCATTACAAGGCTGAGTTCAGTGACCAAAAATTGCTTTTGACCAGAAAATATGAGATACCTCATGATGTGTTCACTGTGTTAATTACATAAATGGAAATATGGTACAAATATTAAATTTGTCAATATAGACTGAAATGATGAAGCACATTTAATTGTATGTGGGCCATTCTATGGTGCTCTATGGGTACAGTACTCACCATAATTATTTTTTAGTAATTAAATTTTATATAATATTAATTTGAAGAATCCAAATAATAATAAAAACTTTCCATTAAAAACTTTCCATAGTTAAAAATATTTTTTTATTTTAATTTATTTGAAAACTAATAAGAGTTGGGATAGACCTATTCATTTTAGAAGGTCGACCTAATAATTGTTAATGGGTCAACCCATTAAAATCACAGGTCGACTTAATAAGTCGTTTAAATTAATAGGTCAACCTATAAGATAGCAAATATATTTTTTTGGGTGGAGGTGGACCTTTCAAATTCACAGGTCGACCTATCAATGATTGGATGATTGTTAGTTGTTGGACCCGATAAATTTGAGTGGTCAATCTATTAGCTAGCAAACACAATCTTTTAAAATAAATTTTTAAAACATAATTAATCCCAACAAATTAACACTCTAAATTAGAACAGGTTGACCTATTCAATTAAATTGGTTGCTATCTCAATAATTCAATTAAAGAGGTCGACCTTATAAAATTCAATAGTTAGATAGAAATCCATAACCTAAATTACAATGAATCAATCTTTAATTAATCAGGCCGACCACTTCAGTTAATCAGGTCGACCTTTCACTAAACAAGTTTATACATATAGGTTAATACTTTCAACGGTGACATTAAAAAAGAATATAATAGGTCAACCCCTTCGATTAATAGGTCAACCTTATATAGATCCTTCAACGATAACCATAAAAAATATATAATAGGTCGACCCATTCGATTAACAGGTCAACCTTATATAGATCCTCCAACGATGACCATATAAAAAAAAAATAATAGGTCGACCCCTTTGATTAGCAGGTCAACCTTATATAGACCCTACAACGATGACCATAAAAAAAAATATAATAGGTCGACCCCTTCGATTAACATGTCAACCTTATACAGATCTTTCAACGATGATCATAAAAAAAATGATATAATAGGTCAATCCCTTCGATTAACAAGTCAACCTTAACATGAACATTGATAGGTTAATCTATAAGTTAATGGGTAGACCTTTTATTAAATCTCCAAAATAAAGCATATACTTATAAAATTATTAGGTTGACTTATAAAAGTTACTAGGTCGACCTCTTATAAAAAGAGTAACGATTACTATTATAACAACTATTATAATATTTGGGATCTTACCATCTTGAATGGGTTCCTACCTAAAATATTTTTTAGTATAAATAAAAAGAAATAAAAAACTATAAAAAATAATATTATTATAAAATTACCATATCCAACGGTTATTATTTAACCACTCATATCCAATGGACATAATCGCATGAGTACCTACTCATGGAGCACCATAGAAAATTCTTGATTTAGGACTTTAATTACAACAACCTACTAATTATGGATATCTGGATAAATCGGAAAGTAGATAGACAAAGAATCAAAACTACAAAAATCGCACAAATTACAAAACAATCCAGTTTCAACACATATACGGGAGCTTTTTCTGCTCTCAAACCTAAAAGAATCATCGCCATTTTCTCGGGATCCTAACGGAAATCAGAAAGAAACGCAGAGGAGAAGCCAAAGAAAAACAAGTCTATTGATAAATCAACCTGTGATTCGGCTCCGCTCAGTCTCCTTCCTCCATTTCCTTCATTTTAAAACCATAAAATGCTTTATCTGTTCTTTCTTTCAAGATTTAGTAACCCAAGGTTTCAAAGCTCAAAGAACTAAAATATTTTCCTTTTGTTTCTTTTCGTTTATTCGTTTGGATCTTCCTTCTAAGTTCTATATATGTGACAATGCTTACACGGGTAACTTACTATTCAAGTCAAACTGGGTCGATGAAGTCAAATAAAATGGTGCGTAGTGTTGCTACTGACTTACTGCGAGATCTTTTACCTTTTGTTTCTTTTCTGTTTTTCTTTTGGTTCTTTTTTTTCATGCCGCCTGTGTTTCTATTAGATGTATATATATATATATATATGTATACATATATATATATGTACGTATGTATATATATGTATACATATATATGTATGTATGTGTATGTATGTATGTATACATATGTATGTATGTGTATATATATGTATATATATAAATTAGAACAGGTTGACCTATTCAATAAAATTGGTCGATATCTCAATAATTCAATTAAAGAAGTCGACCTTTTCATTCAAATAGGTCGACCTTATAAAATTCAATAGTTAGATAGAAATCCACAACCAAAATTACAATGAATCAATCTTTAATTAATCTGGCCGACCACTTCAGTTAATCAGGTCGACCTTTCACTAAACAAGTTTATACATATAGGTTAATACTTTCAACGGTGATAAAAAAAAAAATATAATAGGTCAACCCTTTCGATTAATAGGTCAACCTTATGTAGATCCTTCAACGATAACCATAAAAAATATATAATAGGTCGACCCATTCGATTCACAGGTCAACCTTATATAGATCCTTCAACGATGACCATAAAAAAAAAAATAGGTCGACCCCTTCGATTAACAGGTCAACCTTATATAGATCCTTCAACGATGACCATAAAAAAAAAAATAGGTCGACCCCTTCGATTAGCAGGTCAACCTTATATAGACATTACAACGACGACCATAAAAAAAAATATATAATAGGTCGACCCCTTCGATTAACATGTCAACCTTATATAGATCTTTCAACGATGATCATAAAAAAAAATGATATAATAGGTCGACCCCTTCGATTAACAGGTCAACCTTAACATGAACATTGATAGGTTAATCTATAAGTTAATGGGTAGACTGATGAGTGTGCATTTTACACTCATTTACGGGTCCTTTTTACGGTTTTTAACTTGCAAATACTATTTATTTTATTTGTTTTCTTTCATTTTCTTTCATTTTTCCTTTATTTTAATAACACCTTTTGTCCTAGTGTCTTAGTGCTCTTGTGCAGAAATGAGGACTAAAAGCCGGTTTTCGGGGCAGTTTTGCAGTTTTCGCACAAGCAGCCTATGCAGCCTGTGCAGCATAGGCAGCCCATGGCCACGTGTCAAGCCCAGAATTTTCGGCCTTGATTTTTGCCCTGAATTTCCAGAAATAATCCTAGTATTATTTTAAGAATTCTGGTGGTCCACATGCTAAATTCGGAAGTGGTTTGGGTAGTTTTACAATTATACCCCATTTCCACTTATTTTGGAAGCATGCATACATTTATATAGGAAGAAGAAGTGGTCCTCTTGACCACTTGTCCCTTGTTCAACGTAGGGAGAAGAGAAAAGAGGATATGGATTATATTTTTGCATGCATGTGGGGACATGAGAAGTGGCAAGTACAAGAAAAGAAGAAAAAGAAAAGGAGTTGGAAGCCATTCACGTGACCTTCTTTTCACCACCCTCCAATTTTGACTTGTTACTTACATCATCCAAGGAGGGAGGCTTGGTCAAGGGACATGTGGCTGCATCTGCATAGAGGGAGCAACAAACTTCCAACAACTACCTTGTACTATGCTAAAGTTTGGGAAGCTAGTAAATTGGTTTCTATTTTTGGCGCAAAGATGAAGTGGTCCATTGGCACTTTTGGCGCCACTTCACTTCATTTCCAGCCATCCAATTTGCTCTCCCCTACACCATAAAAGGGTTGCTCACAAGAAGACAAAGAATGAAGTTCCACACCCAGAGTTCATTCGACAAACACAATTAGTTAGCGAACTTGTACTCTCATTTTTACTTTGTAATTCTAGTTTAGCTTTAGCTTTTGGAAAAATTCTAGTCTTGGAGATTTGTCCCTTTTGGTTTAAGGTTGACTCTCATTTCTTGTAAGTTCACTCTTGAATTAATTATGTTGGTCTATTTCCAAGTATTTATTATTTTCTTTAAAGTTATGTCTTGCTAGAATTCTTGTTTAGGATTAAGAGATGAACTTGCTAATGTTGTCCATGCACATTTAATTAAGTTTTATTTCTAAATTTATTCTCTTTTAATCCGGTAATGAAACTTCACTATGTTAATTGACTGACCATCCTTTAGCATAAATTTATAATAGGGAAACGTTAAGTGACAGCGTCGTTTGCCTATAGAAAAACATTAACCGGGCTATAAAAACCGACCTTGAGGGAGGCGTGCTTTTTATTGGAGATTAAGTAGGTAAATTTCTTAATGCTCTTAGTTTATTTCATCACTGGCAAATGGATAGTGGACGTAAACTAGGAAGGGATTTTACGGCACTACGAGAGTAGGTTATCGATCTAGTTTAGATTTACCGATTCTTTTAAGAGAGTTTATTTTCAGAATTAATTCATAGATTTTACATAGGCTAGCTATGTGGTGACAGAACATGGTCTGCTTATGCTGAGCTTAATTGCATGGAAATGTTGGCAAGGAATTCCCCGAAGTCCAAGATATTTAATATTATTGAATTTTAATCGTTTCTATTCGCTTTCGTTTTCCAATTCAAACATCAATCCTCAACATTATTTATTTCTCTAGATAATCATAAGTTGCTTAGTTGAATAGTATTTAACAAAGATCCCTGTGAGACGACCTTGGTACTACAACAACCCCGTATACTTGCGGGAAGCTATCAAGTTTTTGGCGCCGTTGCCGGGGATCGACATTAATATTATTTAACTTAGTGATTAGGTTAATCTAGATTTTTATTTTTATTTTTCTTTTTCACCCGTTTGGGTAGTTTTTCTTCTATTTCTTCTTCAGGTTTCTTCAAGTTTTACTGGAGGAGAGATGGTGGGACACGTAAGACGCGTCATCGAGGAGATTGAGGGAGTCCAATACGGATCTCGGTGTAGACCAGTCCGGGATTTCTCCATCCCCGATGCAACCCTTGCACAGTCCAGCGTGATCCGCCCAGCTGTGCAAGCCAATAACTTTGAGCTAAGGCCAGCCCTGGTCAAAATGGTCCAAAATGATCCTTTCGGGGGTTCCTCTAATGAAGACCCAAACCCACATTTGCAAGATTTTCTTGAAATCTGCGACACAATCAAGGTGAATGGAGCCTCCGAGGATGCTATCAAACTGCGCCTTTTTCCTTTCTCACTCAAGGACAAGGCGAAGGCGTGGTTGACTGCACAAGCTCCTGGGACGTTATCACAGGCGTTCTTGAAGAAATTTTTCCCGCCCAGCAAAGCCATGATATTAAGGAACAACATCATGGAGTTCAAACAGAAGTCCAATGAATCGTTCTATGATGCGTGGGAAAGGTTTAAAGATGCACTGAGAAGATGCCCACAGCATGGCCTTCCTGACTGGCTGATCGTGGAAAAATTTTATGCAGGCTTGTGTGAGTCCCTCTGTGCACACGTTGATACTGCAGCTGGAGGAGTTGCTTTAGCTAAAGATGCTGAGGTTGTGTACGAACTGTTCAAGCACATTGCCAATAATAAATTTGAATGGCCAGTCGAAATACCTGGCGAAAAAACAACCGGCGTTCTTGAACTTGACGCAATGAGCATGGTGAATGCCAAGTTGGATGCCATCTTGATGTTGAATGGGAAAGGACAATCCCATTCTTGTACTAAGTGTGAAGAAGGTTATCCGGAGTGCCCAGCAGAGGGAGGCTCTGAGCAAGCATGCCAAGAGCAAGAAAGTTACATCAACCAGAGAGTCCAGAAGGACCCTTACTCAAACACCTACAACCCAGGTTGGAGGGACCATACTTACTTCTCTTGTAAGCCTTAACAACCCAACCAAAATCAAATCGGAAGGGGTCTTCCCGGATATCATCCAAAACAACCTACATAGGCATACCAACAGTCGTATCAGCCAGTTCCTAAAGGTGACTTGCAGTCGCTACTCAAGTCATTTATGGAGGAGCAACGACAAGTTGTGAAAGGGCTTTCTGACAAGATTAACAATCTCAAGAGTCAGATCGCATAAGCTGGCCCTAGTCAGGGTAATCCTGGCAGATTACCGGGCAAGCCGGAGGTCAACCCTAACGCTCAATGCAATGCAATCACTCTTAGGAGTGGTACTCAATACGAAGAGCGGAGAACACCCCTAGCCCCGGTAAAAGAAGCCGAGCATGTTCAGGCCATGCAAAAAGACAAGCCTGCGGAGCATGAGCATGCCGTGTCAGCCGAAAAGGGGAAGGAAAAGAAAGATAAAGTTAAGGCTTATGTTCCACCTATTCCCTTCCCTCAACGGCTCAACCCACTGGTCCACGACAAGAAGTTTGGACGCTTTCTTGAGATCATGAAAAAGCTCTACATTAACATTCCGTTCCTCGAGGCCGTGTCCCAAATGCCTACATATGCCAAGTTCTTAAAGGACATTTTGTCCAATAAGAATAAATTGATCGATTATGGGACAGTGGCATTAACGGGAGAATATAGTGCGATTATTCAAAACAAGCTTCCAGATCCCGGAACGTTCACTATCCCCTGCGACATAGGGAAGGTACGCATCGAAAGAGCACTTTGCGACCTTTGTGCAAGTGTTAGTGTGATCCCTTTGTCGATCAGCAAGCAACTCAACTTAGGGGATCTGAAACCTACTGCTATGTCACTCCACCTAGCAGATAGGTCTGTCAAGTATCCAGTGGGAATTTTGGAGGATGTTCCTATCAAAATTGGGAACTTCTTCGTCCCGGTTGATTTCGTGGTTCTAGACATGGAGGTCGATAACCACGTACCTATCATCCTTGGACGACCCTTTTTGGCAACTGCTGGTGCCATCATCGATGTCAAAGGTGGGAAGCTCACATTACAAATCGGTTCTGAAAAGATTTGCTTCGTTGTTGATAAAGTGATTCGTAATGGAGTATCAGATGACTCGTGCAACCGACTTGACATTGTTGAAGAAGCAGTTGAAGAAAATGCAGCACGGGCACACTGTGCAGATCCCTTGTTGGCATGCCTCGCCCATACAAAAAGCGTTAAGGATCTAGATCCAGAAATAGTAGGCTATGCACGCCAACTTGAAGTCTTTTCTTTTGCGTCTGCAGAAGAAGATAGGAGATTTGAGAAGTTAGATGCGAAGCCAGAAGACTTGATAAAAGAAAATGCTCCGAAGGTTAAGATGAAACCTTTACCTCCTGAGCCCAAACGTGCATTACTAGGAACAAACTCCACACATCCAGATGGTATAAAAGTGAGTTTTACTGAGGGAGAGGAAGATAAGTTGCTGAACGACATGGGACGACACAAGAAGACAATTGTGTATTCCACTGATGATCTTCTTAGGATTAATCCCTCAGTTTATACTTATAAAACTGGCAGAAAAGGATCCAAACACTGGCGTGGGAGTATCATCCAAAAACAAAACCTTAGAATTGGAAACTGAGTCTTGTTGCCAAAGCTTTATGATCCTGGAGAGCCTACCGGACAAGAGGTAGTGCAACCGTTCTCCAACCCACCTTCATCTTGAGGAGCTCCGAGTCCAGCTACAAGACGTTAAAGAAGCGCTGTGTGGGAGGCAACCTACGATTATTTCCCTTTTTTCGCAAATAAAAGCAGCAAGTTCAGGTTCCTTTCGTTCTTTTGCTGTTTCAATTTATTTTATTTTATTTTTTTTAAAATATTTTGGTCCGCAAGCTCATTTTTGCTAAATATGATTGCTGCCCCTATTTTGATTTTTGGACTTTTCTAGTCTATTTTTGTGCAGTGAGGACACTACAAGTTTTAAGTTTGGAGTGGCTACACTTTCAGCATAGTGGCTGCGGCCTTTTATTTCTTTTTAGCTTTCTTAGCATGATAATAAGTAATTTTTTCAGTTTATTTTTTCGTATTTTTTTTTCCTTTGTTTGACTAAATTTTTGCAAGTTATAGATGAACCCGTTGGGCTCAATTGAGCCAAACCCAACTCAGGTTCATGGATGTCCAAACGTCGCGATCGAGTCTCGTGTGTCCGTATGCATGAATTTTGGGACGAATTCCCGGTTGTCCGATTCGCGCTTGTTGGGTAAATTTTTCGAGTTGTTTCAATTCGCTTCTAACCTCTTTGCATGTTTAACCTTTTCAAAGTATATTTGGCATTACATACTGCGTCTTAGAACAGGTTCACAACAAGATCAAAGCGAAATTTTTACAAGGTTTGTTTTCTCGGATAGGATTAAGGCATTCTTTTTCACAAACCACATCAACCACACAACCTACCCATGTATATATTCACCCTTGTAACCCACTTTGAGCTTTTTCGGGTAGCCAGTTTTAGTTGTTAATCCCACATTCACCATCTTCACCCTTTGAACCTATGGCTACCATTTATTTTGTTTTATACACACACACCCTTATGCATTTTGCTCGGTTTTGTCTTTCCCCTAACATTTGCCTAACAACAAGGTCAGTGGTAGTTTATCACTACACAGGCTAAGCATAAGCAGCCTGTGCCACAGGCTCACCATAAGCAGCCTGTGCCGATTGTGGAGGATGGCATTTATTTGTTTGTTATGCCTTCACCAAAAAAGAGAAAAAGAAAAGAGAGAGATACTTCACAGAAAAGAAAAGAAACGAGACACAATTGAGGTATCTTGCAAAAAAAAAAAAAAGAAGAGAAGGCAACCAAAGGCTCTCCACCTCACACTCAATTTAGAACCACTCCACCTTGCTTGGCTTTGTTACGGTAAGACCATTCCCTTTAAGCAAATTGCATCTTTTGCTTACCTTTCCCCTTTCTTTCTTAACCTCAACCTAAGCCCCATTATAACCCGAATAAAGACCTTTTGATCCATGAAATTCGATCCTTGCCATTAGTGAAGATAGGGAACTGGACCTGCATATTTGACCCTATTTTTAGTTTTTTTAAAAAATGCCAAATTCATTATTTTAGCAAAACAAAGAGGGAGTCTGTGAATTGAATTGACGAGACTAATTACCTAACCAATTGCATATTCGGATCATCTTGGTACTTTTTCTCAGGATTTTTGTAGGTTTGATGTTGGGGCTTCTTTTGTGACATTTAGGGACCTACCTTGTAACTTTGGTTGATTGGGTCCCGTTGATTCCAATGGGTAAGAAGTTTTCATTCCAGTTTTTCACGATAATTGCTTGCGGACAAGCAAAATTCTAAGTTTGGGGTGGTGATGAGTGTGCATTTTACACTCATTTACGGGTCCTTTTTACGATTTTTAACTTGCAAATATTATTTATTTTATTTATTTTCTTTCATTTTTTTCCTTTATTTTAATAACACCTTTTGTCCTAGTGTATTAGTGCTCTTGTGCAGAAATGAGGACTAAAATAGCCGGTTTTCGGGGCAGTTTTGCAGTTTCCGCACAAGCAGCCTATGCAGCCTGTGCAGCATAGGCAGCCCATGGCCACGTGTCAAGCCCAGAATTTTCGGCCATGATTTTTGCCCTGAATTTCCAGAAATAATCCTAGTATTATTTTAAGAATTCTGGTGGTCCACATGCTAAATTCGAAGGTGGTTTGGGTAGTTTTACAATTATACCCCATTTCCACTTATTTTGGAAGCATGCATGCATTTATATAGGAAGAAGAAGTAGTCCTCTTGACCACTTGTCCCTTGTTCAATGTGGGGAGAAGAGAAAAGAGGATATGGATTATATTTTTGCATGCATGTGGGGACATGAGAGGTGGCAAGTACAAGAAAAGAAGAAAAAGAAAAGCAGTTGGAAGCCATTCACGTGACCTTCTTTTCACCACCCTCCAATTTTGACTTGTTACTTACATCATCCAAGGAGGGAGGCTTGGTCAAGGGACATGTGGCTGCATCTGCATGGAGGGAGCAACAAACTTCCAACAACTACCTTGTACTGTGCAACAGTTTGGGAAGCTAGTAAATTGGTTTCTATTTTTGGCGCAAAGAGGAAGTGGTCCATTGGCACTTTTGGCGCCACTTCACTTCATTTCCAGCCATCCAATTTGCTCTCCCCTACACTATAAAAGGGTTGCTCACAAGAAGACAAAGAATGAAGTTCCACACCCAGAGTTCATTCGGCAAACACAACTAGTTAGGGAACTTGTACTCTCATTTTTACTTTGTAATTCTAGTTTGGCTTTAGCTTTTGGAAAAATTCTAGTCTTGGAGATTATCCCTTTTGGTTCAAGGTTGGCTCCCATTTCTTGTAAGTTCACTCTTGAATTAATTATGTTGGTCTATTTCCAAGTATTTATTATTTTCTTTAAAGTTATGTCTTGCTAGAATTCTTGTTTAGGATTAGGAGATGAACTTGCTAATGTTGTCCATGCACATTTAATTAAGTTTTATTTCTAAATTTATTCTCTTTTAATCCGGTAATGAAACTTCACTATGTTAATTGACTGGCCATCCTTTAGCATAAATTTATAATAGGGAAATGTTAAGTGACAACGTCGTTTGCCTATAGAAAAACATTAACCGGGCTATAAAAACCGACCTCGAGGGAGGCGTGCTTTTTATTGGAGATTAAGTAGGTAAATTTCTTAATGCTCTTAGTTTATTTCATCACTGGCAAATGGATAGTGGACGTAAACTAGGAAGGGATTTTACGGCACTACGAGAGTAGGTTATCGTTCTAGTTTAGATTTACCGATTCTTTTAAGAGAGTTTATTTTCAGAATTAATTCATAGATTTTACATAGGCTAGCTATGTGGTGACAGAACATGGTCTGCTTATGCTGAGCTTAGTTGCATGGAAATGTTGACAAGGAATTCCCCGAAGTCCTAGATATTTAATATTATTGAATTTTAATCGTTTCTATTCGCTTTCGTTTTCCAATTCAAACATCAATCCTCAACATTATTTATTTCTCTAGATAATCATAAGTTGCTTAGTTGAATAGTACTTAACAAAGATCCCTGTGAGACGACCTTGGTACTACAACAACCCCGTATACTTGCGGGAAGCTATCGTAGACCTTTTATTAAATCTCCAAAATAAAGCATATACTTATAAAATTGTTAGGTCGACCTCTTATAAAAAGAGTAACGGTCACTAATATAACGACTATTATAATATTTGGGATTTTACCATCTTGAATGGGTTCCTACCTAAAATATTTTTTAGTATAAATAAAAAGAAATATAAAACTATAAAAAATAATGTTATTATAAAATTACCATATCCAACGGTTATTATTTAACCACTGATATCCAATGGATATAATCGCATGAGTACCATACTCATGGAGCACCATAGAAAAATTCTTGATTTAGGACTTTAATTACAACAACCTACTAATTGGAGATATATGGATAAATCGGAAAGTAGATAGACAAAGAATCAAAACTACAAAAATCGCACAAATTACAAAACAATCCAGTTTCAACACATATACGGGAGCCTTTTCTGCTCTCAAACCTGAAAGAATCATCGCCATTTTCTTGGGATCCAAACGGAAATCAGAAAGAAACGCAGAGCAGAAGCCATAGAAAAACAAGTCTATTGATAAATCGACTTGTGATTCGGCTCCGCTCAGTCTCCTTCCTCCATTTCCTTCATTTTAAAACCATAAAATGCTTTATCTGTTCTTTCTTTCAAGATTTAGTAACCCAGGATTTCAAAGCTCAAAGAACTAAAATATTTTCCTTTTGTTTCTTTTAATTTATTCGTTTGGTTCTTCCTTCTAAGTTCTATATATGTGACAATGCTTACATAGGTAACTTACTATTCAAGTCAAACTGGGTCGATGAAGTCAAATAAAATGGTGTGTAGTGTTGTTACTGACTTACTGTGAGATCTTTTACCTTTTGTTTCTTTTCTGTTTTTCTTTTGGTTCTTTTTTTTTTCACGCCGCTTATGTTTCTATTAGATGTTATATATATATCACACAATTCTCACAGTCAACAATAACAGTAATAGACTTACTTATACCAACATTTCTAACATCATCAATAACATCAACAGTAGCAACAATTCAACATCATCAACGGCTACAAATATCAACTAAATTCATCTCACAATAACCATTCACAGCCACAAAGTATCTTATCAGCAAATATCACACATAGCAAACAAACAGCAACTTGACCTCACGGGCAGTATATAAATATTTACTTATCCTCACCTTAGCCGATTTCCTACTCCTGAAAGTCCTCGAAATGTCCCGGCTCAGGCTCTTCGGGGTACTGCTCGTTATCAACTCCTATATCAAACAATAATTTATGCTCACATAAGATGATATGCAAATGCTCGACTATTACTGTAAGCCATAAAATAAATACTGGACCAACTCGGTACTCCCCCGGGTTATTCCCATTATCATCATAATTCACCATTTATTTTCAAGTGTCAAAATACCATACTATACTTATACTTATACCCGGATATTATTCCGGTATTTATTACCTTGATAATACCCTTTCCATATTTATTTCCCTTAAGTATGTACTTTCTAAAATATTTCCATAATATAATATATCATATATATATATATGTATCTTTTTCCAAAATATTATATACCACAACATATATTCTTTTCCAAAATACAAATTATTTTTATTTCCAAGTTATTCCTAGAATTATTATTTTCCAGATTTTATTTCTTATTTCCCTTTCTTTTTTTTTTTAATTAAAACGGACTGGACCTAGCAGTTCAAGCCCATATAAGTTCTGGGACGACCCAGAACCAAGCCCCAGGGGTTAGTCCACAAGCTTGGTCAAGTCCAAACACAGGCCCAACCCCCGCCTGGCCCAACACCTGCCCGACTCAATAACCTAACCCGTGGTGCAGTCGGGTCGACCCTCCTCAAACGGGTCGTCTTCATCCCGAACTCACCTAGGCGGCGGCGCGACGCACGAGGTGCGGATCGGGCATGACGAAAGCGATAGGGGGCACGGGCGACTGCGAGGAGGTGCGAAGGAGGAGGCAGCGCTGCAGCGGCTCGAGGTGGCGACTTTGTTGCTCCGGTCGGTCGTCGTGTGGAATCGGGGACGCAGTGGTGTCGGCTGTCGAGCAGGACGAGAAGGAGAGGAAACGGGCGCGGTGGTGTTGCAGCGACGGCGCAAGATGCGAGGGAGGCACAGGAGAGGCGGGTGGTGGCGTCTGGTGGCGGTGGTCACGACGCAGGTGGTGACGGTGAGGAAGAAGAGAAGTGAGGATGGGTATGGGGCTGGTCAAAACGGCACAGTTTAGGCTGGGTGTGTGTGTTTTTGTTTTGTTTTTGTTTTTTTTTCTTTTGGTTGGTTTACAGAGATCAGGCAGAACTAGTTTGTGTGTGAGCAGGCACGAGAAACGTAAGAAGGCAGTGTACTGGGTTGCTGGTAAAAAAAAAGAAAGTGGTGATGATGGCATGCAGGGACATGAGCAAAGGTGATAGACTTAAGGTGAGAAAAAGCAGGGTATCACGGGCATCACAAGAAACGCCCCGACCCGTATTTACCGTACACAGTAAACACGTGCCGGAACTGTAACGACCCAACCATACCAAGCCCAGCATACAGTGTATACAACAGAAATCCGGGCTCAACAGCCCAAAGTAAAAACAACAATAATAACTCAACCGGCCCAATGGCCCAATAATATCAATAAAACTGCACAGCGGAAGACTTAACAACTCACAAAAACACTGTATGCGATATAGATGCAAACTATAGATCCGAGCCCTGTCCAAGGGATAACGCCGCAGCCTGTCTGGCATGCACCAAACCTGTACCACAAATAACTCATCCTACAGGATGAAAGCCCGCAGGTGAGGGGTGAGTCCGAAGTGCTCACCGACGAAGGATAGACAATCAATATGCAACTAAAATTACTCAAGGTCAAACATAACAGTGAAACCAAAAGACAAGACCCAAAGCCGGTCCAAAACCAAAAGACTCAAATAAAAATCCAATTTCTAATTTTATCTTTTCCGAGCCCCGTCACGGATAAGCTAGGGGTCAGACTTGGTTATCCACATATTCCGGGTGCCAGACAAAATCCAGAGAACCCAGGGATCGACATCCCAAAAATACGAACCCAGGGATAGACATCCCAAAAATAATCACGGGATAGACATCCCAAGCATAGACATGCTTATCATAAGTAACCCAGGTCACGGCCACCACGAAACAGTCTTAAACCATCGAGTACCACTTACCACGTGACAATTATATTATCGTCAAAACCAAACCTCAGGGATCAACATCCCTATCCAAAATACCGGGATAGACATCCCTATCCAAAATACCGGGATAGACATCCCTATCCAAAATCAAGGATCAACATCCTTATCACAATTTATTATTAATTCCATTATACTTTAAACCAAAAAGACGCAAGGATAAACATCCAAAAACCAACATGGGATAAACATCCCGACAACAATCAAGACCATGGGATAAACATCCCGAACCAAACCACAGCAAACCACAACAAATGCAACATCCAGCAAAGCAATAATCATCAAACATAATAACCGAGTAATACATGCACATATTGAAGGAAATTCATCCTCACCTTGGCCGATTACTCAACTCCGAAGACAATGTCCGGTCCGTAGCCGGCTCCTCGGGAAACTGTCCGATATCCGAACCTATACAACAAAACAATATATACACATAAATGCACATAATCGGTATGCTATGATGCCAAAACTGCGAAATAACCCATCCCGGTTCATATCCTATATTATTTCCCTTTACCGAAAATATTATACCGCATATCCGAATATAATTTCGGGACCATACTTTAATTAAAATTCTTTTCAAAATATTTTCATAAAATAATTATAATTTTCCAAAATTATAATCTCCTTAATTTTTCCAGAAAAATAATAACGTATTTATAATTTCCAGAAAATATATACATAGTATTTATCTTTTTCTAAATATATAATAATATTTCCAACACAAAATATAATCACCTTTAATTTTCAAAGTACATGTATATATATATTCCTCAACCATAATTTTCCAGGTTTTTTAATTTATTTTAATTTGTGGTTTAACCTATTCCGGGTGCAAACGGGTTCATTTTTTAACCGATCCGGTTCGAAGCGGGTACACCAACTTTCTTTGGGGTCCACCTGATATTGTGTACCATTCAGAAATAAACACATGGCGCTCCACTTTACTGGGTTGACCTGCGAATCAAAATTCATGATTTTTGTTGAGTACAATGACCAAAATCTATTGAAATTAAGTACAATGACCAAAATCCATTGAAAGGTTGAGTTCAATGGCCAAAAATTGCTTTTGACCCATATTTTCTCTTAGAATTTTGTAAATCCGTACTCCCTTACATATAGAGCCATCATGTGTAACTGTTTTCTACTCCAATATTCATGTGTGGGTATGTACAAAATATTTCAAAGATGAAAAAAGAAGAAGAAAACAAAAGTTCTCACTCATTCCTTGCACATGCACTATTATAAGCCCTAAATATGTGTTCATGGACAAGGATTTGCCATGAACACATATTTAGGGCACCAACTCTACGCAAACTTTCTGCTCGTTGAGCAAATCAAATTCGATGGAGTTCTAGCCAGTTAAAGCAAATATAGATTTAATGTCCTTCAGTTTTTACGAAATATATAAATGTCAAATTTAATGCACAATGGTATGCAAGGATGCCAATGGTAGTGATCAATATTTTAATCATACCCAACCTAAAAGATGTTTGATAATTAAAGGGAATCAACCAATTGATAATTTCCAAATTGAAAAGAAAACCCTAGAATAACAGCAATGTCACTCCATGCTCTGTTTTGGGTTATAAAAACCAAGGTTATAAAACCCGCCCCGGCCATTGACCCGTTTTAGTGGCCGGGTCACGGGTTTAGAGATTAACCAGAATTCAATTGGGTCTGACCGGTGTTAAAATTAATAGTAAAAATATTTAATTTTTTTAATAAAGGTTTAATCAAAGGTCTAATCATGATATGACCAAGGCAAAATTTTAAAATTTTTGACTTTTAACTCAGGAAAAATGAGAAATGGGTCAGAAAAACCCAAAAAACCCGTCATGTCCTAGCCGGTTTTTTTAAGGGTACAACCCGGGAGGTAAAAAATTCGGAATTGTCTCTGGGTCATGGTTATCCGGATTCAACCGGCCAGACCGGTCCGGGTTTAACAACAATGATAAAAACCAAAAACAAAAAAAACAGTCATAACTCATAAAATTATAAATTAAGTAAAGAAGGACAGATGCGGGATATTGTGACTACCTAGCTTCTCAGACAACTTTCATCAAATTTAGTATACAAGTGCGAAGCATTAGAATTTCAAAGAATTTTTTTTTTTTAAAAAGCCAACAGGCGCCTTTTTCCTTGTGTTCTCTTGTTTATGATTAACTTAAGGAAATGCTAAAACCAAGCGTAGTCATGTCAAATGTCAATGGTTTGCACTTATCAGTTGTCATGTGAGAAATGATAAATTCTGTGCAATTGCCTGTTAGAACTGAGGGTACGATTAAATGGGTAATTGGGTTTTTTATTCAAGTCAATGGTTGAATGGTTCCTTTTTTCTTTTTCTTTTATTTTTCCATAAAGAAAGGTTCAATGCGTAATTGGGTTTCAATTGCATTGGGCCATATTTATTTTCCACAAATCCCACTAACGAGGAAATACATGAAGGGGGTACACTAAGCCCACCAGGTCTAAGGCTTGGGTGGATGGGCGCTTGGCAGAAGCAGCATCTTTGTTAAAACAAAATTGAGATCATTATTATTGTGTCCGTCTCTAATAATTCACTAGTAGTTTGACTTATTTACATCCCTATATCAAATAAAGTGTTTCTCAAATAAAAAGGTTATGAACAAATAATTGATCTGATCACACCGTGAAGGTTATTTTTTGTCAGTTTTCATTGTATTTTTTATCACGTGCAATCTAACTTGGTGGATCTATACTTCTCAAGTTCATGCACTTAGTAGAGAGATTGGTTAAGTTAAAAAAAAATATATAGAGAGAGAGAGTGGTGTTTACGTTGAAATAAATCTCTTTCTGGGGTTGGCTTAATTTGAAGCTACCTTAAATACAACTAATGTTATTAGATGCTGCTGTTTTGAGATTAAATCAAACAACTCCTATTATAGGAAACATGAGTTTATTGGCAACCGCCATTTGAGGTGTAGGTAAAGCTTGGTACTGATGTTTCCAAGATGGCACAGGCAGCAGCATTATTTCTTTGGATGTTGCCTGCTTGGCTTTGGTTACTACATTGGGAGATGTTAGTTTGTTATGGAAGAGTTGCGGTCCTCCTCCTCATATGTTACCAATGGGTGTTGGTCGGAATGGTAATGATTTCCGAATTCCTTAAGGTTCTGGGTTCAAATCCTATGTATGAACATTAGAAAAACTGCTCCAAAAAAGTGCCCAATTTTTAGACTAGTCGATCGGATGCCATGAAGAAACTAAAAAAGAGTTGTTGTTTTTATAGGTTTGCAAATGGTGATGGATGTTGGTTACTAAAAAGGTTGAATTAGAAGGGTATAGTTTTTCTTGTTCCACAGTTTGAGTTTTAAAATTTTCCAGCCCCAAATCATCAGCACTTTGGATACCACGTACAAATGTTGAGATATCTGAAAAAAATCCGAATTCAAATAAGACTCGCAGATCGTTCCAAATCAAAGAATAAGTTCAAAATTAGATACTTCACTCAAATTAAGATTAATTAGTTGGAACTTTGAACACTAATTCCTTCCTGGCATTGGAATGAAAGTATGAAACCAAATACTAATAATACCCCCTCAAGCCTAAGAAACAAAAAAGGTAGTAACCATTTAAACTTAACCAAATTTTTAATAATGGAGACTACGCAATTATTGGAACTTTAGTTAAATAATTAATACCATAATTTTTGGTTGTCTTTCGTTTTTTGTAAGAACTCGAATTTAGATCTGTCTATCGTCTTCTTCTCCCTTAATTATTGGTTTCCAAAGTTGGTTTGTATTAGTAGGAGTTAACAACGCCTTTTTTCCTCTAAGTAAATTCTTTTGGGTACCAAAAAGAGTAATATAGTATTTAAGAAGATCCACTTCTTTTTTAAAAAATTGTTTTAAGTTAAACAAGAACGTAGATCACTATTTTATTTTCAAGATTCAACTTTCAAACCCAGCAAAATAGAAAGAAAAAAAATAATAATATCAATACATCAACATCATAGTTCATAATCACATGCCTCTTCATGTATAAAACTAAAACTAACCCAAACTCACATGTCACCACCACCACCGCCAACTCTCTCCTCCCAACCCACCACCACCACCACCACAAAAACACCGCCGCCGATCCTCCTCCGGACAACTGTCACAGCCATGCACAACACCACCACCGCGGCGGCCGTCCTGCAGTGCTACTCTTCATGTTCTCGCAACCCATCATGCTAGCCTTCACCACCTGGCTCCGCACGCGGCGGAGCCGCTGCCTGTTCCTCCTCCTCTGCTCCCCCATCCTCCTCCCCCTCCTCTGCGCCTCCTTCCCCTTCCTCTGCTTCGCCGAGCTCTGCCTCTGCCTCTGCCTCTGCCGCTGCTGCCGCGGCGGGCGTCGAAGGCGCGAGTACAAGAGGAAGAAGACCGCCTCACACGGCGGCGGTGGAGAGGAGGAGGAGGAGGAGCAGCTGCTGCGGCGGTGCGAGGAAGGGATGCTCTGTGGTGGGTGTCAGTGTGGGGATCAAGAAGTGGGTCTCTTGCAGAGGTACTTGGAAGACCAGCTACGACTTGTCGTCGGATCTGTGTATGAGTGTGGTGGTGATGATTTCCTGGAAGAAGAAGAAGAAGAAGATACACTAAGTGTTGATTCTGATTCTAACATTAACACCCCTCTTTTGGGTTGATCATCTGTTCTTCTTGTTCCTTAGTAGTAAGACTTTTGGTTTTGGTTTTGAGTTTCTTGTACATGAACATTACTCATTGAGTTTCCACTCCACTAATCTTGTTTATTACTTTAGAATTTTAGGATCTTTGTAATGAAGTAAATCTCATCTTGGGTTGTTTCCTTTTTTTCAATCTTTGTTTTATATTTTTTGTGGTTGGAATTGGAAGTATATGAATTAATTGGAATTTGGGTTTTGATTATTTGATATATTAAGCTTACTTGATAAAAAAAAAAAGTGTGCGTTGATTCATATTTTATTGCGGGGGGATCATGACACCTACATGGGAAGAAGTGGTGGTGGTGGGCGTGGCGGAACAGACAGATTCTGTCCAGTTTGGTTACAGTCGATGGATGTTATGGTAATGGGTCCCAATTGTGGGCTATCCCTAATGGACAAAAAGGGTGGCTTCTAAGTTTTATAGATCTTTGGAGCCACAAAGCATGCTGCTTTCTTGTTTAAGTGACAAAGCCATAAAGTCACATTAGAGCTGGCTGGCTGTGAGGAACTGAATGGGGTTTTACAGGATGGAAACAACATGTCATTTATTTGTCTACTGTTCTTTAGTTCTGAACTTCTGATCACATTCTCTCTGCCTCTAGATGTGTGTATTTAAAAAAGAGAGAAAGGAGGCAGAGTAAAAATGAATGTGGAGTTAGTAGTGAGTTGTTCCTCTTAAGCAAGATTTAGGAGTTTTCATGTAAGCTGGAAATTCCCAATAAGAAGGACTTACTTAGCAGGACTTACTTAGCATAATTAGGTGGAGAGACTCGAGTTAAATCTAGATTAGTATAAAGTTTCGAATAGCCAATAAGAAATCCAAAAAAGAGGCAAGTTTAAAACAAATGTTGAAAACTAATATGCTTGTAATTCATTCGCACTCTTGTATCAAAAGGGGATAAGGAGTATAAAAAAAGTTGTCTTGTTTGGAGAGAAGGCATCAATCGCAAGACTACGGCAGTGCATCCCATCCAAATAAGTCAACCTCGCTCGTTGGCTTTTGGCTTTGGTATAGATTGAAATGTGTGAAATCAAAAAAAAATTGGGAAACCATCTATAATCTTTCTAAACATAGTAAAAGATGGGTGTATCCTCTATAGCTTCCAAAACCTTAGAAAGCTGCCTTATGTTTTGAAAAGGGTGCCGTGTTACTGTTGATTGAATAGTCAAGTTCTTTTCTTTTTATTTCATACTTAATGAGTTTATGTTCGAGTGGGGTAGGTTAGGAAAATTGAATAAAAAAATATTCCCATGTTGGTAACTAGGCCAGAAGCCCAAGCATTCAAGTCACCGCTACCTTAGGTTAGGTTGCTAGGATTGATTTTGGTGGTGGTGGCAATAGGGGATCAGTAATGGCTCGTCACAAGAACAAACCGCAAAAGGTTACTATAGAGTTTCCATCAAAAGAAAGAAAAGTAAAAGGTTTGACCCGGAATCCGAGCCTCCCTACAATCCAACTGGACATATACTTAAGCTAGCGAAGGAGTCTACCCATGCACTCGAGAGTGCTTCTTTGACCAGGGTGAACCCGGGTACTGGTGTGTTGGCTCAGGTTCGATGGGTTCCCCCTCCGCGGGATTGGGTCAAGCTAAACACTGATGGAGCTGTCCATCAACCTGGGTCCTTGGCAGCGGCGGGCGGCGTTCTGCGCGGGTCACATGGTGAATGGATAACTGGGTTTTGCTACAATATTGGAGTGTGTTCTCCGGTTCAAGCCGAACTATGGGGGCTTTATGTGGGACTATCCCGGACTTGGGAGCTCGGTTTTCGCTCAATTGAAGTTGAAGTGGATGCTGCTGTTTTGGTTCACTCACTTCAGAAACCTGACCCGCGTATGCGTCGCCATTCTGCTCTACTGCGGGCGGTCCAGCAGCTTCTTAATCGGGATTGGCAGATTAGGCTCCGCCATGTCTTCCGTGAGGCTAATGGATGTGCTGATTGGCTTGCTAGATTGGCCTTCTCTTTCCCTTGGGTGTTTCATATTTTGATCAACCCCTAATGGTTGTACCAGTCTTCTTGCTACTGATGTACAGGAGTTTCTTTCCCTAGACTGATTCATCCCATGATTTAATAAAGCTTTACATCATTTGGATCAAAAAAAAAAAAAGGTTTGATATAGAAATTCAAGTCTTGTCCAAGCTTTCATATGGCACCCCAAGCAAGCAATTAATTAATGGGACATACTTCTCGAGGAGGATGGAAAGTCAACTCGAAATGGCTTTTAGACTTTTAGGGATAATCTTCATTTCCTTTTTTTTTTTATTGACAGGTTCCCATTTGTTATTCTAAGGTTTTCCCCGATTATTCCGGATTTGATCGGGATTACACACTTAGTTGTAGCAGGTGAATCTTCATGTAGAAATTCTCTGCGAAAACAAGAATTTAAACCCGAACCTCGCTTAATAAAACCAAATTACTTACCAGGATCAACCCCATATTGATCAAGTCTTCCAATTCTTTGGTGGAAGACAAGAAAATGATGGATAAGTTGACAGTGGAAGATGTTCAAAACTGAAAAAAGAAAAAAAAGAGATGACATGGAAACAAGTTCATTTTGGGGTGAGGAGGTGTTATATTGAAATTTTCATCACTCTCGTATTGGATGTCTTTTTTGGAAGAAAAGGTCATTAGATGTTGGGTCATTTGCACCCTTGATGATTTTTATCTTATTTTAATCCGGATTACTTTGATGTCCGTCAACTTATGGTTTTTATTTATTTCAATTTTTTTTTGAGAAATTATCTTATTTCAACTTGGATTAATATGATGCCCCTTAAAGATAGGCTCGCTTGGAAATCTAAGAAAAAGAATTTTTCATTAAGGAAACAAAAGCATTTGAGTGCCTTATTCTTTTTTTGGCAGTTGTTAAGTGAAATCCCACATGTTGTCATAAATCATAATAACATATTAGCGAGTAAATTTTAGAAATATAAATATATGACTAATTAGTTTCTCCTAAATTAATACATTATTAATTTCATTAATAGAAGTTGAATAAACTAAATAACTTTTTTTTAATGCTAGAAGAGTACTTCATCGTTGGGACTTGGGATTACTATCTCCCACGGTCCACGTGTCACCCTTAGGACAATTATTTTTACCAGGATTTAAATAAATTGTAAAAGTTAAGGCATATAATTCTCATTAAGCTAAGTTGACATTGTGTATCTTAATAAAGAAGGAAAAATTAGTTCATACAAAAGAATTTTTAATGTGAAGTGTAACAGCCATGGTAAAAATTTGGTATTTTTACCGGGACTGTAAAAGTCTTTTTACAGTGATTTACTAAATGAATTAATCTTGGGTAATTAATTCAAGGTAAATCGGGCATCGTTTTTCGAAACCGAGGTTTTTTCCGCGCTCAGGATTTTTCTGTGGATTTTTTGGACCTAAGTTGGTATTTTTCGGGTCCCGGAATCCACAGAAAAATCACACCGGAAAATAACTGAGGGGGTGTATGCAGTCATTCTCTGGTCTGGTCTGGACACGACTTACCTGCATGATTGAGTCTGCGCCGCCTCTTCCTGTGACGCCCATGCCTTACCTTTCTTCTGTGTCGCCCGTGCACCCAGCTTTTTCCTGCCTAATAAGCTATGTCTCCTGCAAAAACTCAAACAAACAAACACCACCAGCAACCGCCCATACCCACACCCCCACCTTCTTCTTCCCCGCTAACAACCACAAACCACCACGCGTAGACCACACGCCACCGTCCAGACGAGGCGACCGCTTGCGGCACCTGCTGCCGCCATCTGCAACCATCAGGTCGTCGTCACCACGCCTCTCCTTCCTCACGCCGTCGCCCCCTTCACGGTACAGCCGCCGGCCACTACAGCAAGTCACCACCGGGCCGTCGCCGCCAATGGAGACAACCCGATGAAGCCAACAGCTCGGCTGCCCACGACTGCAGCCACCAGCACCAGCACCTTGACACCTCGCCGCCACCAAGCACCACCTGCTTTCCCTCCTCTCTTCCCTCTCGTCGCGCCACCGAAGCCGTCACCACACGCTACCATCCACGTCTCGCTCGTCGCCGTCACCTGCCGCAGTGTCGCACCGCCCTGCTCGACCGCTACCCTAGCCTCCGTCGCCCTCCCGCCTGCACGTCGATCGTCGCCTCGCATGCGCCGCTGCTGTCGTCGTAGGTGAGCTGTGAGGATGAAGATGACGAACGGGTCGACTCGTTTGGGATGGGTTGACCTGGGTTTGTTTAGGTTGGGCTGACTAACTAAGCTGGGCCTCTTGTGTGGGTTGCACCTGGGCTGTTGCTGGCCTATGGACTGGACCTATGCAATAGGCTAGGCTTCACATGTTATGGCCCAATTTGAAAATAAAAATAACTACTTAACCTAAAAAAAATATAATAATATACAAAGGTAAAAAAGTTTTTTTTGTCCCTTCACTTTTTCTTTTTCGCATTTGTTGTCCCTCTTCCTTTTTTTTCACTCAACATGTCCCTGAACTCTCATTTTACCGGGCCACCATGTCCTTCTTACCCCCCAGCAGCCGGTTGGAGCGTGAGAGGATGACACGTGTCTGTGGGGCCCACTCCGGCCGAAATTATTTTCCTTTTTTCCACTTTCTTTCTTTCCTAATTTCCATTTTCCGGAAATTCTTTTTCGGTTTTATGTAATTGGTTTTTTAATAAATATAGGTGGGGCCCACGCACGCATTGAAAAAACTAATTATAAATTTTCACATCTGTCTCTATCGAGCTATTAAGTACGAGAGCTCGTGTCTTTGTTTCTCAAATTTGAAGAACCCTAATTCCTAATTCTTGATTCCCAAAGTTCCAACTCTCTTCTGATTTGTTTTTTCGTCTCCACCATGTCTCAATCTTCTTCTTCATCCAACCTGTCATTCAAATCCATTTCTTCTAAGCGCACAGGGAGTCGTCTTCATGTTAATGCGGATTTTATCATTTCAACCGTTGGGCAGAAACCTGATTACAATTACGAGGGTGTGATATTTTGTTCATGTAGGCAGATGTCTCCAAGGTGGTACTCATGGAGCAACGACAACCCAGGGAGGAGGTTTAAAAATTGCGGTGGTTCAAAGAGATGTGGGTTTTGGAGATGGGTGGACGGGCAGCATGACGAAAGAGCATAGCAATTGTTGATTGGGTTGAGGAATAGGGAGAGGCAACTCATCATTCGCTATAACGAACTGGAAGAAGAGGTACAGAAGTTGAAAGCAGAGGTGAACATTATCCGCATACACATGGCGGATGTTGGTGGTGAAAGGTCAATTCGATGCCTTGGAGTCCCCGCAGAATGCTTGGCTTTGAGCTTCGTACTAGTTTGCATTGTTATTAGTTTGCATCAGTAAGGTAGTTGGTTGTTTTAGTAATGAAAGCATGTGGATTTAGAAGCCTTGGGTTGTTGTTGTTTGATGAACTGGGTTGTTGTTGTTTGATGAACTGGGTTGTTGTTGTCCATCATGAATGGCAGCGAAATGTCGTTGAAACCCAATTTCATAATTTAGAGTAGTTTAGCATTGTCCTGTCAATCGAGAAAGTTGAATGAATTTCCGTGGAAACTGATTTGGTTTTTGTTGGTTTTTGTTGTTGTGATCAGAGTTTTTGATATTGAGTGTGTATGGTAAACGAAGGTAGGTAGTTAGGAGCACTAAATTTTAAGCTGATTTGGGTAAAAAACTTTAAGCTCGGTTGAGATTGATTTATTTAAGTTGTGTGGATCACACAAAGACCGAGTAAGAGGGGTGTAAGCAGAAGATGTTGCAACATTCAGCTGAATTCGTAATGAAAGCAAACTCTTGGTGTCTAGAAGCTGAATTGGGTAAAAAATACCTCAACTGAAAAGACAATAGGTTTGATTCATAAGCTTAACCAAATACATTGAATATGCAGACAACTACAAGCATGAATTGCCCAGAGGGAAATACCCAAAAACATTACATTACTTCGAAATGTGCTTGCCCAGAGGGAAATATCCAAAAACATTACATTACTTCGAAATGTGCTTGCCCAGCATCAAATTTCCAAATTGCATAATACACCAAAAGCATCAAGTATCCAAATGCATAATACACCAATAGTATAACATCAAATGTGCTTCCCATAGGCAAATATCCGAATGCAGCTGCATTGAATGCTAGCTAAATGTCAACAGTCAATATCTAAACGCCAAAAGCAGGATGCATCCAACTGGAAGATTTGCAGGTCCTAGTGCTTTTCAATTGGAAGTGGTGCCACCTCTCCTTCGACGTTGTGCAGGTCTACCTCTTCCTCGACCGTGAGCCCCTCTATTACCTCTGCCCCTAAGGCCATTTCGAGCAAGAATTGAAAGCTCAGGAGCTTCTGCAATGCCCGAGTGAAGAAGCAACAATGTAAGCCAATAGAAGCAACAATGTAAGCCAATAGAAGCAACAATGCATTAATCTAAAGTATTCATACCAATCAATAAGATCCAATGTACAACAATCATCGTCAAGTAAAAATGTACCTTCAGGATTAGCTTGGACATTTGAAGTGTTTTGATCACGCATCCTTTGAACATGCATTCTATCAGTCACTGTCATCCTTGGTCTGCCTCGGCTACTAGGCACACGGTGGATTCTTTGAGACCTTGTACCAGGCTACATGGGAGTAAAAAAAAGCAGATATTATTTGTAAATTCCCCACCTTAATGTAGTGGAAATGTGAATATAAGCATATGTACATGCTTACACTTACATTTTCAACCATGAATCCCGATTCAGTAAATAACACACCCCTTCCCTCACCAAAGTTAAACCTTCTGTTAGTTCTTCTCACTCTTCCTCTATTACTAGGTCTTTGAGGATTTTGACAGGTAGGATGCATAACATGTTGTTGTAATGGCACAGCTAACTACATTGCATGCATGAAATTAGAAGAAGTTGATAACCAAAGTGATGGTCTGACACTCTACCACATAACTGATAGGATTTTTACCTCATCAATAGGATTGCCATTTGGGTGACTGCTGTCAAACGGTGGTGCATTATTACTCCCTGATTCACCCTCAGTATGCACCTATATAAGGTTCGCAAAATGTGTCAATATAGAGATAACAATAGATAATTATTTAATAGAATGTCAAATCCATTATACCTGGCTAAATCTCCCACTTCTTGTGTTAGGAACCCTTACAGGCTGTGCTGATGAACGAGTTGGTGATTGAATCGTTGAATGAACAGGTGTGACAATGGAAGGTGACCTGAACAAACCATCTACAAGTTGCCACCTTACATTTTCCTCTCAATCTGTCATTATCTATCTTCTTCCACTTGATATCCCTCCTCTCCTTGATGGTATAACGGTCGAATGCCGCTTGATCTCTGGTTGTAAATATCATACCCTCTTCAAAGTGAGGGGACTTGTCTGTAGGATTGAAGTACATTGATGTTCGCTTCCTCCTCTGCATAACCTCCCCTTCACCATCACTGGCTTGTACATCCAGAAAACTACCTTCATTGTCTGAGAAGGTATAATCATTTTCATTCCACTCACGCCTTCGTAGGTCCCTTATTCCTTCTTCCAATGCATTTAACTCTGCGGATCCTTCATTGCCATGATCACTTCCATTAGCCCTTTGTTGTCTGCCCTCTTCAGTCCTTGCTTTTCAGCCAGCTTCATTGCCTTCTTCTTCTGCACCTATGTGAGTTTGAGTACCTGCGTCATTGTCACCCTCATCTGCATCTCCCTGTTCAGCTTCCCCCTGCTCTGCTGCCCTCTGTTCAGCTGCCCTCTTCGCTGCTGCTTTCCTTCTTATCCTTTCCCTTCTTTTCCTTGCTAATGTTTCTTTTAGCTGCCTCCTATATAACTGTAGCTCATCGTCCTCATTGTCTGTCAATTCATGGACAGGGACCCAACGATCTGCATCGACTGTGTCTCTAATTTCGTGGTCAGCATCTGCTCCTAAAGCGACATGGTACATGTGCTCTGCTTCATCTATTGAATCAGCATTGGATCCATCTTCATCTTCAATTGCATCCTCCTCTTCCGCTGCATCATCTTCTTCAGCTACATCGTCTTCAACTCCATCTTCTTCACCTTCATCATCAGAATCATATGTGTCTTGCTCTCCACCTATATTTAACTAGCAGCCTTCATTCTCCTCACCAACCTCACTCAGTACCTCATTAATGGTCAGACTACTCTCATCTCTCTCACTTACACCTCTATTAATGGCCCGACTACTTTCACCTCTCTCACTTACACCTCTAGTATTAATGCCCCTGCTACTCTCACCTCTCTCACTTACACCCCTATTCATGCCCTCACTGCTCTCACCTCTATGACCAGAACCAAAGGCCTCACTTATCCTAACCGCATCTAACTCATCTCCCTCAGCATCATTGTAAGACACAGGAACTGGAATATTTAATCTTCTGACCACATTCACAGGGTTGTCTACCCCAAAAAAAGGGTGGTCCTCTTCACCATGCTCCACATATATATCTGCCTCACCCTCCTTCAACAGTAAGTCTACTAGTGGCCCACATGAATTGTCATTATCCTGGACCTCGTGCAGCTCCTCCTCAAGAGTAGTGTCTCTGTCCTTTCCAGCATTTTCCTCCTTCGGTACCCTATAATATATTATCTTCACATTCAAATAACCCAACTTCGAGCACACATACATCAACGAATGGTAGAAAATCTTATCAACATCATATGGTATTTTCTGCACACTGTCTACCACATACATCAGATGGGGTACCCGTCTAAATTCCCCACCAATATGAACATTCAAGGTTATAAAATCGTCGTCTGATGCCATCACACACTACCTGTACCACAACAAGCAGACAACTTGTTAAAAAACAGTGCACATAACCTTTTTTACAAAATAATACACCCAGACCCCCACCATCTTCACAATAAACAATAGCCGTTCTTTAGAGAAAACACACAGTAGCAATACTTTAATCCATGGCCCACAACCCAACATCACAGATGCATGTTACCTAATTCAATCCAATAACCAACAAAAATAATAATTAATCCCAACCCTAGATATTGCTATATATGCATGCCTATTCCACCACCGACACCCAATCCCAAACAGTTGCACACAAGCACAACCGCGCATTCCAAAACATGCAAACCAAAAGAGACAACACCAACCTGATTCGACAATGACGCGAATCTTCTGTGAAGATGCCCACAACCAGCCTTTACGAAGAATCTACCCAGCTTTACCCGAACTTTTGCTCTATAGATGACATGCACAATGAGACGGAGTGACCCGGTTTGTTTCTTCTTCTAATCAATAGTTCTTTGTTACTCACTCAGATCGGCTTTTCACTTTTCCACTTTCTTCCTTCAAATCAAACCTCAGCTCACTCTCAAAAACTCACAGGCACAACGGTTAGTGAGAGAGTGACCCGCAGTCTCGCCAACACGAGTGCTTTTCTATGTGATTAATCTGTAAAAAACGACACTACCCTTCTCGTTTCAAGCCAAACGACATAAAGCATTCCTTACCAAAATGAAGATCAACATAAACGGTGTCGCTTTCATTGAGCGGTATATTTCCCGCCCCAAATCAACGCGTGCCTTGGATTCGGTCAAGTGGCCGACAAACCCACGTGCATGGGACCCACGAGCCACTCAGACACAGATAGCATTGTTTTCTCTGCCCGTTTCAAATTTTAAATTAGACGACAACGTTCCATGTTAATCGCTCCAAACGACGCGAAAATTGAACGCCTGCCTTGCGGTTTATTTTAAGCGACGTCGTTCGAAACAGGCGCCAAAACTCCCGCCCACGAACGGTTCTCCCAAGACAATGCGTGCGTGGGCCCCACCTATATTTATTAAAAAACCAATTACATAAAACCGAAAAAGAATTTCCGAAAAATGGAAATTAGGAAAGAAAGAAAGTGGAAAAAAGGAAAATAATTTCGGCCGGAGTGGGCCCCACGGACACGTGTCATCCTCTCACGCGCCAACCGGCTGCTGGGGGTAAGAAGGACATGGTGGCCGGGTAAAATGAGAGTTCAGGGACATGTTGAGTGAAAAAAAAGGAAGAGGGACAACAAATGCGAAAAAGAAAAAGTGAAGGGACAAGAAAAACTTTTTTACCAATATACAAATATATATATATATACATGTTATCTATATTCTGGAAAATAAAATAAATATGATGTGAGGTTGTTCAAAGGTTTGACATAATTCTCTGGAAAATATAATAATACATATGATATGGTAGTACTTTAGAAAACGATATATATGCTATGAAATTATTTCGGAATATATATATATATATATATGTATATTTATTAAATCGTATTTATTTTCAAAAAATAATTTTGTATGATTAATTTTTCTGGAAATATGGTTTTCTAAAGGTAATAATATTTGGTAATTATACTTTGGCAAGTAATATATCATATGGAAATAATTTTGGGAAAAATACATATATATGATATAATTTTCAGAAAAATTATGTTGTTTATTAATTTGGAAAAAGTATACTATTTTTATGAAATATTTTGATTTAATAGCTTTGGAAATATATTTTTGTAACCTTATATATACACAAAATATTTTCGGAAAAAGGTATAATTATGATAAAAGGATAATTTCATGATAATATATATAAAATCGAGATGTTTTACCGATGAGTTTAATTTACAATTTATGGCATCATAGCATACCGATTATGTACATTTATGTGAGCATGTTGTTTTGTGGTATAGGTTTTGATATCGGGTAGTTTTCCGAGGAGCCAGCTTTGGACCGGTTATTGTCTTCAGAGTTGAGTAATCGGCTATGGTGAGGATGGATAACCCTTGATATGTGCCTATAATACTGTGTGTGATTTGTTGTTTGATTGAACTGCTGAGATGATCATTGATAGTTATTTGACTGCGATGGTTATTGTTGTTGCTGTTGTTGGACTGCGTTGTTGGTCTTGTGGAAATTGTGGATAATTGTTGAACTGTTAATTGTGAATAATTGGTGTTATGAGATTGTTGATTGGTTGGGTCTGTGGATTAACTTGTGATAATGGAAAGTTGAATAACTTGAGAAAATGAATATTGGAAATTGTGATTGAAACGCGTGATAATGGAAAGTTGAATAACTTGAGAAAATGAATATTGGAAATTGTGATTGAAACGCCCCGACCCGCATCTACCGTACACAATAAACACGTGCCGGAACTGTAACGACCCAACCAAACAACCCCAGCATACAGTGTATATAACAGAAACTCGGGCTCAACAGCCCAAAATAAAAACATCAGAAATCTGGCCCTTCGGCCCAACAATAAAACATATCACTTGAACCCGGGATCATCTATAACATCATAATCGGCCCAATGGCCCAACAATAGCAATATAATGCACAACGGAAGACTTAATAACTCACAAAGACACTGTATGCGACACTGATGCAAACTATGGATCCGAGTCCTATCCAAGGGATAACGCCGCAGCCTGTCTGGAATGCATCAAACCTATAACACGAATAACTCATCCTATGGGATGAAAGCCCGCAGGTGAGGGGTGAGTCCGAAGTGCTCACCGACGAAGGATAGACAATCAATATGCAACACTATAAATTACTCAAGTCAAAAACAAGGAAAAACCGCCAAAATACACCAAACCGAAAGACTCGACCCAAAATCGGTCGAAGACCAAAAAGACTCAAATAAAATTCCAATTTCCAATTTTATCTTTCCGGGCCCTGTCACGGATAAGCTAGGGGTCAGACCTGGTTCTCATCATATTTCGGGTGCCAGACCAAATCCAAGAGAACCCAGGGATCGACATCCAAAAAATAAGAACCCAGGGAAAGACATCCCAAATATAATCACGGGATAGACATCCCAACCATAGACATGCTTATCATAAGTAACCCAGGTCATGGCCACCACAAAACAGTATTAAACCATTGAGTCGTACCACTACTTACCACGTGACAATTATAGTATCGTTATCCAAAACCAAGTCACAGGGATCAACATCCCTAACCAAAATACCGGGATAGCCATCCCATCCAAAACCGAGAATCGACATCCTTGTCACAAATTATTATTTTATTCATTATTTTTTAAGCAAATGACACCGAGATAAACAACCAAAACTCAACACGGGGATAAACATCCCAAAACCAAATCACAGCAAATGCACAACCAACAAAGCAATAATCATCAAACACAATAACCGAGTAATACAGGCACATATTGAAGGAAATCTATCCTTACCTTAGCCGATTACTCAACTCTGAAGGTAATGACCGGTCCGACACTGGCTCCTCGAGAAATTGCCCGATATCAAAACCTACACAACGAAACAACATGCCCACATAAATGCACATAATCGGTATACTATGATGCCAAAACTGCGAAATAAACCCATCCCGGTTCATATCCTTTATTATCATCTTTTACCGAAAATATTATACTGTACGTATATCCGAATATAATTTCGGTACCATATTTTAATTAAAAGTCTCTTTTAAATATTTTTATGAAGATAATTTATCATTTTCTAAAAATATAATCATCATAAAGTAATTTTTTTTAGGAAGATATGTATATATATATTCTAAATTATTTGGATAAAATATTTATACTTTTCCAAAATATTTTCATAGTATATATACCCCTTTCAAAAATATTTTTATATTTATTTAACTCAATTTATATTTTTCCATAAGGTATTTACCATCATATCATAAATATTATACCCAATTTTTATCCCGAAGTGTATGATATATTTAGATATATATATATATATACGTGTGTTTATTAATAATAATGTGGTATGCCACATATTTATTTAATTCTTCCAGATTACATATGTAAATAATATATATGTCTTTGTTATTACTCACTAGTTCCCGTTAATATATTCACCCCATGTATATAAGAAATTGTTAGCCCAAAAGTCTATAATGCAAGCTAGTGAGCAGGCCCTTTGGTTCAGCCCAGTAGAAGGCCTGGGCCAAGCATCACGGCCCAGTCGGCAGACCAAGCACGCAACTCACCAAGGCTTGACGGTACTGGGCTCGGGTGTTGCAGTTGCGAGGCGAGGACGACTCCTGGAAGTTGGCCGCGGATGGTGGTACGAAGCAAAGAAGGAGAGCGGCGCGGCGAGGTGTGTCTTCACTGCCCGTCTTTGGCACGGCGGCTCACGATGTCGCCAGCGTCGGGTGGAATGATTGGGCGAGGCGGCGTGGCAAGGAGGAGTGGCGAGATGCTGACGGCTTGCTCGTCGTCGGCGGCTGTAGCGAGAAGAAGAGCATGGAGAAGATGGTGGCAGCTTCACTTGGCAGCAGCAGGTCGCGTGAGTCATTGGAGACGCAACCGGACTTGCTGCGACTTCGTTCTACGGCGTCCACGGCGAGGAACAGCAGCGCGTCGAGCGAGGCAGGGAGGAGGGCGACGTGAGGTGCGGTGGCAGCATGACGGCGGCTGGCTGCATCGTTCGTCTCGCCCTGCCGGCGACCGTCTTGGAACGTTTGCAAGGATGGCGCCGAGCAGCAACGGTATACAGGCGGGGCGGTAGTCGCGGCTGCAGGTGGTGGTTGTTTTGTGTGTTTGTTTTTGTTTTTTTTTGGTTTCCGGTTTGATTGAATTTTGTGTTTGAGTGGTTTGCAGGTGCAGGGAAAGAACAAGGTTGCTGGCTTTGCAGAGAAAAGAATGAATGTGATGGTGGTTGTGCAGATGAGGCAGGAAAAAAAAAAGAGAAAGGCAGAGTCACGGGTACCCAAGCGGCTCACAGGTTCACAGTGGGAGGCGGCTGTGTGACTCAATCATGAAGTTGTGTCCCGTCCGGACCAGAAAATAACTATAATATCCCCTTTGTTATTTTCCGATGTGTTTTTCAGAGGATTCCGGGACCCGAAAAATACCAACTTTGGTCCAAAAAATCCACAGAAAAATCCCGAGCGCGGGAAAACCTTCGGTTTCGAAAAACGATACCCGATTTACCTTGAATTAATTACCCAAATTAATTCTTACGGTAAATCACTGTAGAAAGACTTTTACAGTCCCGGTAAAAATCCAAATTTTTACCCGGGCTGTTACAGTCTACCCATCTTAAAAAGAATTTCGTCCCCGAAATTTCGTCTTATCTATGGGTCCTACCATGATAAGCTTCTGGTATACTCCACCAGGTGTCCAAACTCAACCCGAGATACCGCTTATACCCTTAAGCGATATCTCCTCCCCTTATAAAAACCGAACCTCATAACTGAGACACTCACTCTCAGCCATGGACTCTCCAATCCGATCTCGGACTACCTCAGACTCCGAGAACAACAGCTATATCGGTGGCACTGCTTTCCTAACAAGCTCCGATGAAGAACCGCCAAAGAAGCGCTTCAAGACGAACATCGTCGGTCTGAAAGAACACATGGTCGTCTCCAGCAGACGGCGAAAGAAGCGTGCTGGCAAAGAAGCTGAGGATAGGAAGGGCAAAGCAACGGCTGAAAGCAGCAGTCCACAGCAGACTCTGACGCAGCTAAACGTCTCACTGGGGAAGGTCAGCTCGGCGGTGATGCAGATAGAACTGGATTGCGCGGAACTCTTTCCCCACATCAAAAACATCCAAAAGCTTGTAAAAGATCTTGAGAAGCAAGTAAATCCTTATAGTACTTCTTCTCTGTTGTAAACCGTTATGAAATAAATAAAATAAGTTTTCTTTTTAAAACAAAACTCTTATGTTTCGAAGTCTTATGTTAAACAGAAAATCAAAACATCTCAAAGCAAAACAAAAATCAACAATAAGAATATAAAATCAAACATAAAGAGATTAAAAACAAAATTTGTTTAACAAAACCAAAATATAAAGAAGTTAAAACAAAACATGTTTTCATGTTCGGCGCTCTAGATCGGTTGTAAACATCCTCGATCCCGAGAAACGTGACATGCAGAGTTAACGATGATGTTGGTTCCCTCGAAAGAAACGTTACCCACTTGTTCACAAATTCCGCATGAGCCAAAAACGTCTGTCAAGTCTCGTTTCCCTCCATGATGTCCGAACAGGTGTAAGCTTGTCGCACATGCACTCTACTCGAGGTATGGTCCCATCAGTCTAGCCACAACGGTCACGAATGCATGTGATAAAAGATGCAGGAAAATATAGAAAAACTATAAAAAGAAATAACAAGGTAGCCAGGGCGAAAGAAAATCGTAAGATGGAAAAGAGCTAAAAAACACTGGCATTTGTAGCCCGAAAAACGTATAAAGTAATGAAGCAATAAATGAAGCAACGGAAAAATTTCAAAAACAACACCTTGAAGAATGAAAACGATTTGGAGCTTTGTGAAGGGAATCTGCTTTTCCCATCACCGAAAAATCCTTTAGACCTTCCCGGGGATAGGTGGGGTCTAAACTTGGAAAAACAAAACGGTAAATATTTTCCTATAAAAGGCAAAACAACGGAAAGCAAAAACTACAAAGCATCCAAGAGAAAACAAAACATCCAGGCAACCAAAACAACAACGTTCAAAAAACAAAACACCACACGTCGAGACAACATGCCTGCTCCATCGTCCGTCTTCTTCGTCGAAGGTGGCAACCTAGGCAGAAGAAACCGGCTGGCCAACAGCATGATCAACGAGCATCCAGAGGAACTACCGAACGAGTTCGGAAGAATGCCTCGTCTGGTCTTCGTCGACGAACTCTACTCGTCGAGGTTCTTCGTCACTCCCATGGAAGAGACGTTCTTCCTAGAGGACCAAGGCACCCTGAGGACCTCCTTCTACGGCTCGGCCAATTCCGTGATGTTTTTCATCTCTGAAAGACTTCAGAAGTTCAACCTAGAGTCCATTTGCCATTTCCTGGACCAAGGCACCTACTACCAGCTCTCGATGACTGCCCAAAGCATGCCCAGAGTCACTCGGTTACCTCCAACTTGGCCAAAGGCCCGACTACTGGTGTGGAACTGCAGAGGAGTCGCTAGGCGTTCCTAGGAGTTCTCGCGTACCCTGAGGGATCTGAAGAACCAGTACAAACCCAACATGGTTCTTCTCACGAAGACCCAATGGCAGCCTGAAGACAATCACGGTCTCATCCCACTTCGATTCCCTGTAGCAAACCGGTTCGAGCTTCCAGGCCAGAACAACGCAGGCGGCATGTGGTTCTCGTGGAACGACAACATTAGGGTCAACATCAACAATGACCCCAACAGCTTCAGGGTCAACATCGTTCCGAGAAGATGAATGTATTTTTTTTATGAAATATCAATGTAATATTAATGTTTGTAATAATAATATTAGCAATATTGATAATATTTATATTTCCGCTTATTTATGGCATCAGTTACCTCTTATGTGTATGTTCTGTGGCAAGCTGGCGTCCCTCTACTAGATCCATAATGCACTAACTAAATGATATAAAATAATAAACAAATGGAGCGAACTACGCAAACAAGAACAACAAACACACAAGGACTACCCAACAAGACCTAACGCCCGCTCCGCTACCAAAATGAAACGCCCTGACCCGCATTTACCGTACACAGTAAACACTTGCCGGAACTGTAACAACCCAACCAAACAACCCCAGCATACAATGTATATAACAGAAACTCGGGCTCAACAGCCCAAAATAAAAACATCAGAAATCTGGCCCTTCGGCCCAACAATAAAACATATCACCCGAACGCGGGATCATCTATAACATCATAATCGTCCCAATGGCCCAACAATAGCAATATAATGCACAACGGAAGACTTAATAACTCACAAAGACACTGTATGCGACACTGATGCAAACTATGGGTCCGAGTCCTGTCCATAGGATAACGCCGCAGCCTATCTGGAATGCATCAAACCTGTACAACGAATAACTCATCCTACTGGAAGAAAGCCCGCTGGTGAGGGGTGAGTCCGAAGTGCTCAATAGGATAGACAATCAATATGCAACACTATAAATTACTCAAGTCAAAAACAAGGAAAAACCGCCAAAATACACCAAACCGAAAGACTCGACCCAAAACCGGTCCAAGACAAAAAAGACTCAAATAAAATTCCAATTTCCAATTTTATCTTTTCGGGCCCCGTCACGGATAAGTTAGGGGTCAGACCTGGTTCTCATCATATTTCGGGTGCCAGACCAAATCCAAGAGAGCCCAAGGATCGACATCCTAAAAATAAGAACCCAGGGATAGACATCCCAAATATAATCACGGGATAGACATCCCAAGCATAGACATGCTTATCACAAGTAACCCAGGTCATGGCCACCACAAAACAGTCTTAAACCATCGAGTCGTACCACTACTTACCACGTGACAATTATATTATCATTATCCAAAACCAAGTCACAGGGATCAACATCCCTAACCAAAATACCGGGATAGACGTCCCATCCAAAACTGAGGATCGACGTCCTTATCACAAATTATTATTTTATTCATTATTCTTTAAGCAAATGACACCGAGTAAACAACCAAAACTCAACACGGGGATAAACATCCCAAAACCAAATCATAGCAAATGCACAACCAACAGAGCAATAATCATCAAACACAATAACCGAGTAATACAGGCACATATTGAAGGAAATCCATCCTCACCTTAGCCGATTACTCAACTCTGAAGGTAATGACCGGTCCGACACCGGCTCCTCGGGAAACTGCCTGATATCAAAACCTACACAACGAAACAACATGCCCACATAAATGCACATAATCGGTATACTATGATGCCAAAACTGCGAAATAAAGCCATCCCGGTTCATATCCTTTATTATCATCTTTTACCGAAAATATTATACTGTACGTATATTCGAAAATGATTTCGGTACAATACTTTAATTAAAACTCTCTTTTAAATATTTTTATGAAGATAATTTATCATTTTCCGAAAATATAATCATCATAAAGTAATTTTTTTAGGAAGATATGTATATATATATTCTAAATTATTTACATAAAATATTTATACTTTTCCAAAAGTATTTTCATAGTATATATACCCCTTTCAAAAATATTTTTATATTTATTTAACTCAACTTATATTTTTCCATAAGATATTTACCATCATATCATAAATATTATACCCAATTTATATCCCAGAGTGTATGATATATTTAGAGATATATATATACATGTGTTTACTAATAATAATGTGGTATGCCACATATTTATTTAATTCTTCCAGATTACATATGTAAATAATATATGTCTTTGTTATTACTCACTAGTTCCCGTTAATATATTCACCCCATGTATATAAGAAATTGTTAGCCCAAAAGTCTATAATGCAAGCTAGTGAGCAGGCCCTTTGGTTCAGCCCAGTAGAAGGCCTGGGCCAAGCATCACGGCTCAGTCGGCAGACCAAGCACGCAACTCACCAAGGCTCGACGGTACTGGGCTCGGGTGTTGCAGTTGCAAGGCGAGGACGGCTGCTGGAAGTTGGCCGCAGATGGTGGTGCGATGCAAAGAAGGAGAGCGGCATGGCGAGGTGTGTCTTCACTGCCCGTGAAACACCCGTGTCCCAATTTTACAAATAAAATTCTTAAATAAAGGAAATTACCAAAATACCCCTGTAACCCGGGACACAAAAACCAATATCAACAATATCCAAAAGAATCCTCAATAAAAAGAGATGTCATAACAACATAGTCAACCGGCTTAGCAAGGACTACCCAACAAGACCTAACGCCCGCTCCGCTACCAAAATGAAACGCCCTGACCCGCATTTACCGTACACAGTAAACACTTGCCGGAACTGTAACAACCCAACCAAACAACCCCAGCATACAATGTATATAACAGAAACTCGGGCTCAACAGCCCAAAATAAAAACATCAGAAATCTGGCCCTTCGGCCCAACAATAAAACATATCACCCAAACGCGGGATCATCTATAACATCATAATCGTCCCAATGGCCCAACAATAGCAATATAATGCACAACGGAAGACTTAATAACTCACAAAGACACTGTATGCGACACTGATGCAAACTATGGGTCCGAGTCCTGTCCATAGGATAACGCCGCAGCCTATCTGGAATGCATCAAACCTGTACAACGAATAACTCATCCTACTGGAAGAAAGCCCGCTGGTGAGGGGTGAGTCCGAAGTGCTCAATAGGATAGACAATCAATATGCAACACTATAAATTACTCAAGTCAAAAACAAGGAAAAACCGCCAAAATACACCAAACCGAAAGACTCGACCCAAAACCGGTCCAAGACAAAAAAGACTCAAATAAAATTCCAATTTCCAATTTTATCTTTTCGGGCCCCGTCACGGATAAGTTAGGGGTCAGACCTGGTTCTCATCATATTTCGGGTGCCAGACCAAATCCAAGAGAGCCCAAGGATCGACATCCTAAAAATAAGAACCCAGGGATAGACATCCCAAATATAATCACGGGATAGACATCCCAAGCATAGACATGCTTATCACAAGTAACCCAGGTCATGGCCACCACAAAACAGTCTTAAACCATCGAGTCGTACCACTACTTACCACGTGACAATTATATTATCATTATCCAAAACCAAGTCACAGGGATCAACATCCCTAACCAAAATACCGGGATAGACGTCCCATCCAAAACTGAGGATCGACGTCCTTATCACAAATTATTATTTTATTCATTATTCTTTAAGCAAATGACACCGAGTAAACAACCAAAACTCAACACGGGGATAAACATCCCAAAACCAAATCATAGCAAATGCACAACCAACAGAGCAATAATCATCAAACACAATAACCGAGTAATACAGGCACATATTGAAGGAAATCCATCCTCACCTTAGCCGATTACTCAACTCTGAAGGTAATGACCGGTCCGACACCGGCTCCTCGGGAAACTGCCTGATATCAAAACCTACACAACGAAACAACATGCCCACATAAATGCACATAATCGGTATACTATGATGCCAAAACTGCGAAATAAAGCCATCCCGGTTCATATCCTTTATTATCATCTTTTACCGAAAATATTATACTGTACGTATATTCGAAAATGATTTCGGTACAATACTTTAATTAAAACTCTCTTTTAAATATTTTTATGAAGATAATTTATCATTTTCCGAAAATATAATCATCATAAAGTAATTTTTTTAGGAAGATATGTATATATATATTCTAAATTATTTACATAAAATATTTATACTTTTCCAAAAGTATTTTCATAGTATATATACCCCTTTCAAAAATATTTTTATATTTATTTAACTCAACTTATATTTTTCCATAAGATATTTACCATCATATCATAAATATTATACCCAATTTATATCCCAGAGTGTATGATATATTTAGAGATATATATATACATGTGTTTACTAATAATAATGTGGTATGCCACATATTTATTTAATTCTTCCAGATTACATATGTAAATAATATATGTCTTTGTTATTACTCACTAGTTCCCGTTAATATATTCACCCCATGTATATAAGAAATTGTTAGCCCAAAAGTCTATAATGCAAGCTAGTGAGCAGGCCCTTTGGTTCAGCCCAGTAGAAGGCCTGGGCCAAGCATCACGGCTCAGTCGGCAGACCAAGCACGCAACTCACCAAGGCTCGACGGTACTGGGCTCGGGTGTTGCAGTTGCAAGGCGAGGACGGCTGCTGGAAGTTGGCCGCAGATGGTGGTGCGATGCAAAGAAGGAGAGCGGCATGGCGAGGTGTGTCTTCACTGCCCGTGAAACACCCGTGTCCCAATTTTACAAATAAAATTCTTAAATAAAGGAAATTACCAAAATACCCCTGTAACCCGGGACACAAAAACCAATATCAACAATATCCAAAAGAATCCTCAATAAAAAGAGATGTCATAACAACATAGTCAACCGGCTTAGCAAGCCTCAAATCATACCCGGCATCCTGCCGATACATCACCAATACTAAATCCCGGCAATCCGCCGATAAAATAATCCAAATCAATAGTGACATCTCAATAAAGATTTCCAATGCAGCGGAAGTTATAAATGGAATAAAAATATGAGAAACAAAATAGTATGCATGCCGACTCTATGGATCCAACCGGGAGAACAAGCACAGCTACCTGCTGGGATGTCCACGTCCGTACTCCGGGAAAAGAAGAAAGAGACAGCACGCTATCTATGGGTCTGAAAAACAACGTTGGCGATTATGTGAGTCGCCTACTCAGTGAGCAATATAAGTCTAATTATGAGAGTGTGCAGATCAAGACCGAAAGGAAAGAAGAGTAACAAGACAAGCATGCAAAACATACAACAATCAGTACTAACATGCCAACACAGTCAAGCAAACAGATCATTATTCTCCATCTGTTGTGTGTTAAGTTTTCTTATTATGATTTATTATTCAGGGCCCCTACTGTGTGCATCGAACTCGGTCCCGTCTCATGAGACAACCAGGCATAAGCCCAAATAAAACCAGGCACGAAGCCCAACACAACCATAGAGAGAGAGAGAGACAGAGAGAAAGAGGGAGGTAGAAAGGGGGAGGTAGAAGGAGGGAGGTAGAAACCGGTCATCACAGACCCACATGCAAATCTGCATAACACTTGCTAATCCGCAAGCAAACCCGAGGGGTATCACTTTCCCGCTCGAAACAACCGGTCATCAGCACACAGTAGCCTAACTTCTACTGTACATTATCTTTATCCACAATTATAAGTCTATGTGTGCCACTAGTTGTGATTTAACAGGGTTGTGTGATAAAACATCTCAATCAGATAACCGGGTCTCCGACCCACAACACATCACACCAAACACCCAGAATCACATCACATGTTATAAACCATAACATTCCAATCATCCAGCTCATAAGCAAAAAGCACACTTAGGCACACAATACAGATTACAGCATGTTAGCAAACAAGCATGCAACTCAAACAAACCATTCCAACGAGCTCATGCA
>JAKUCV010005264.1:89414-109673 GCA_028386065.3 Turnera subulata
ACATCTCAATCAGATAACCGGGTCTCCGACCCACAACACATCACACCAAACACCCAGAATCACATCACATGTTATAAACCATAACATTCCAATCATCCAGCTCATAAGCAAAAAGCACACTTAGGCACACAATACAGATTACAGCATGTTAGCAAACAAGCATGCAACTCAAACAAACCATTCCAACGAGCTCATGCATACAACCATAAAAAGACATATAAAGTCACCTCAACGACGATTGTCCTGTGGAGCCTTTCCCAAAACAGATCCTCCAGCTCCCGAGGAATTACCCGTGCCTGAATACCGGCACACACAACAAATTACAAACACAAACAATAAAGACGTGCATGCATGCAACTATAATGCTCAACTGAGTTAAACCCGTCCCAAGTTAGTCGACTATGAAATTCCCGGGTCTAAACCCGACTTAATGTTCTCTTCACCAAACTCCAAGTATGGGGACCTAAGGTTCACCGGGCTCAAGCCCAACTAAGTCCAGGATTAGTTCCCGAGCCTATGGCCCACTCATTATGTCGTGTATGAATTCCCGGCCTAAAGTCCAATCTAAGCCCAATTACAATTTCCGGGCCTAAAGCCCACTTCCTTAAGTTCTTATTAAGCCAAGCATAGGATTGGGCTTAAAGCCCATTACTTAAGTCCAAGGTTAATGCGATGTCCAAAGATTCCCGGCCTAAGGTTCTACCCGTGTCGGTAATTACCGGCCTCATACCACTCACCACTCGGTTTCCACTAAACTCAATTTAAGTACATAACCCAAATTCTGAATATTGTACATGCCATTAATGAATACAAATTACACATTAAAGTATACTGTTAAGTGCCGGAAATAACACCCGAGTCTTCGCCGGAAAAATTCCCGAGCCTTCGCCGGAAAATTCCCGAGCCTCGCCGGAAATCAACAAGAAGCCCAATAACTACCCCCAACGAATCTGCCACAATCCCAACAACCATCACATACAATTTCGCAGCAAACAAAATTCGCAAATCCGACAACAAAACAAATTGAAAAACAAAGGCCCTTACCGGAACCTTACTGCCGGAACCGAACACTGCCCAGATTCGCAGAACAGCAGCAACCCGCCTCTGCTCGGAAAAACACATACCCACACACACGAACCACCTGCCAGATCAGTCACCGTCACAGCACGCTGGCGACAACCAACAACGCACACACAGGAACCCGCCGGAACCAACCCCAAGCCACACACCCACGTCGGCCACCAAACCGTCCCAGAACACACAACAACAACAACACAAACAAAACCCACAACACCACACAGATCCGCCACCACAACAATGGTTCACCCGCCGTCACCGGCAACACAAAAATCCACACCCACAACCATCAGTAAACTGGCGAAAAAGAAAAGAAAGAAAAGCAAACGAGAGGAGGCGACCGGCTTACCAACACTTCGAGAGGACGGCGACGCAGCCACGGCTGGCGGTGTGGAGCAAGGAGGAGGAGGTGAGAAGAGGTAATGGCGGCGGTTTGTGGGCTCGTGAGAGGAACGAATTCGGTGGTGGAAGATGTTGAAGGAAGAGAGGAAAAAGAAGAGGGAGAGAAAACGAGAGGAGAAGGAAGAAGGGAAGAGGAAGAGAAAAAAAAAACGAAAAGAGAAGGAAGAGAGGGGTTGGGGGTAGGCGGCGGCTAAGGGAAGAAAATAGAGGAAGAAAAGAAAAGTGAAGGAGAGGAGAAAGTAGAAGAATCGGGCTGGGGTTTTTGACCCACCAAGGCAAAACGACGTCGTGTCGTTTAGCTTGGCGCGGTCAACCCGCCCCGTTGACCAGCAGCTTCCCTTTTTTTTTTTGTGCAAAGCCAAAACGACGTAGTTTCGAAAGAAACCACACTAACCCTCGCGTTTCACCCCGATCTCGAATCCGTTTCCAACGGGACCCGAACCATGAACAATACCAACTTGAAATTGACATTTCCAAGGCATAGTAATTTATTTCTTCGACTAAAACTCAAAAATACCCCAAGGGTAAAAATGGTATAAAAATTTTGAAAATTCCGAAAAATCAAATTATGAAAATTCGGGACGTTACAGCCCGTCTCTGGCTCGGCGGCTCATGATGTCGCCGGCATCGGGTGGAGTGATTAGGCGAGGCGGCGTGGCAAGGAGGAGTGGCGAGATGGCGACGGCTTGCTCGTCGTCGGCGGCTGTAGCGAGAAGAAGAGCATGAAGGAGATGGTGGCGGCTTCACTTGGCAGCAGCGGGTCGTGTGAGTCGTTGGAGACGCATCCGGACTTGCTGCAACTTCGTTCTACAGCGTCCACAATGAGGAACAGCGGCGCGTCGAGCGAGGCAGGGAGGAGGGCGACGCGAGGCGCGATGGCAGCAGGACGACGGCTGGCTACATAGATCGTCTCGCCCTGGCGGCGGCCGTCTTGGCGCGGTTGCAAGGATGGCGACGAGCAGCAACGGTATAAAGGCGGGGCGGTAGTCGCGGCTGCAGGTGGTGGTTGTTTTGTGTGTTTGTTTTTGTTTTTTTTGTTTCCGGTTTGATTGAATTTTGTGTTTGAGTTGTTTGCAGGTGCAGGGAAAGAACGAGGTTGCTGGCTTTGCAGAGAAAACAATGAATGTGATGGTGGTTGTGCAGATGAGGCAGGGAAAAAAAAAGAGATAGGCAGAGTCACGGGTACCCAAGCGGCTCACAGGTTCACAGTGGGAGGCGGCTGCGTGACTCAATCATGCAGTCGTGTCCCGTCCGGACCAGAAAATAACTGTAATACCCCCTTTGTTATTTCCCGATGTGTTTTTCAGAGGATTCCGGGACCCGAAAAATACCAACTTTGGTCCCAAAAATACACGGAAAAATCACGAGCGCGGGAAAACCCTTGGTTTCGAAAAACGATACCCGATTTACCTTGAATTAATTACCCAAGATTAATTCTTACGATAAATCACTGTAGAAAGACTTTTAAAGTCCCGGTAAAAATCCAAATTTTTACCCGGGCTATTACAGTGATGATATATATTATTGTTGGAGACTTGATGATATGGATTGTTGATGTTGGTTCTGAGTGTGATTCGCTGATATTGTTCTGCTTGATTGAACTGTTGTGTTGACTGTTATTGGTTTCTTGGATACTATGTTGTGATTGATGTTGTATTGTGAGTAATTGAAGCTATGAAACTGTTGATGGATTGGTCTGTTGTATAACTTGAGTTAATAGGAAGTTGGATAATTGGAATAAACTGTGATATGGATAATTGGGAAAAAGGAAAAAAATGGAAATTGATTTGAGATGGTGATTTTATTGTCACGCGGAAAGTAATGGTACGACTAGATGGTTAGAGGCTAGTTCTGTGGTGTCATGGCCGGTTTCTTGGTTATGGGATGTTGATCCCGGGTTATGTTTGGCCTGGCATCCAGAATTAGTTAATAACCAGGTATGACCCTAGCTTGTCCAGTGACAGGGCCCAGATATTAAAATTGGAAAAGTTAATAAGTGAGTCGTGTCTTTTGGTTTTGGATTTGGGATGTCGAATCCTGTGATTTGGTTTTGGAATGGATATGACTTAATTGTCACGTGGTAAGTAGAGGTACGACCGGATGGTTTGAGACTGTTTTGTGGTGGCCATGATCTGGGTTACTTGTGATGGGCGTGTTGATGCCGGTTTGATTGGGATGTTGATCTCTGAGATTGTTATTGGGATGTTGATCTCTGAGATTGTTATTGGGATGTTGATCCCTGAGATTATCCCTGAGATTTGTTATTGGGATGTTAATCCCGGGTTCATTTTGATCTGGCACCAAAAACAGGTAGATAACCTGGTACGACCCTAGCTTATCCGTGACGGGGCCCAGAAGGATAAGGTTGGAAAAATAATAAAGTCTTTGGTACGTTTGGGTCGAGTCTTTGGGTTTGGTCTGTCTTGTACGGTAATGTCTTTGGTATGGTTGTGACTATTGTCTGTATTTCTTCTTTGAAGTATTATAGTTTCCTGCATATCTTTGTTTATCCATGGTTGGTGGGCACTTCGGACTCACCCCTCACCTGCAGGCATTCATCCCGTAGGTTGAGTTATTTGTGATTCAGGTATGATACATTTTGGAGGCTGTGACGTTACCTCGGGCAGGACTTGGATCCATATGTTGCATTACATGGTTTCATAGTATTATTGAGAATGATAAAATTGCTTCCGCTGTGCTATAATTTGGGTTCCCGGGTTTGGGTGATGTGTTTTGATGTTGGGCCATTGGGCCGGTTTCTCTGTTTTATTCATTGATATTATCTTTGGGCCGATGGGCCGTGTCTCGTGTTGTGTTTACTGTTGTACAGTTCCGGCACGTGTTTACTGAGGCTGGTAAATACGGGTCGGGGCGTTTCATTTTTGGTAGCGGAGCGAGCGGTAGGTCCTTGGGTGATTGTTTGCTTATTTGCTGTGCATAGCTCGCTCTATATGTTTATTATTTTGCATTTATGTCATTTAGTTAGTACATGATGGACCCAGTCGAGGGACGCCAGCTTGCCACAAAATATTCACATAAGAGGTAATTGATGCCATAAATATGCAGAAACATAAATATTATTAATATTACTAATATTATCATTACATTGATATTATTATAAAAAAAATTCATCTTCTCGGTACAACGTTGACCCTGAAGCTAATAGGATCATTGTTAATGTTGACCCTGATGCTGTCGTTCCACGAGAACCACATGCCGCCCATGTTGTTCTGGCCAGGAAGCTCGAACCGGTTTGCTGGAGGGAACCGAAGTGGGATGACACCGTGATCATCTTCAGGATGCCATTGGGTCTCCGTGAGCAGAACCATGTTGGGCTTGTACTGGTTCTTCAGAACCCTCAGGGTATGCGAGAACTCCTGGGAACGCTTACCGATTCCTCTGCAGTTCCACACCAGTAGTCGGGCCTTTGGCCAAGTTGGAGGTAACCGAGTTACTCTGGGCATGCTTTGGGCAGTCATCGAGAGCTGGTAGTAGGTGCCTTGGTCCAGGAAGTGGCAAGTGGGCTCTAGGTTGAATTTCTGAAGTCTTTCAGAAATGAAAAACATGACAGAATTGACCGAGCCGTTGAAGGAGGTCCTCAGGGTGCTTTGGTCCTCTAGGAAGAACGTCTCTTCCATGGGAGTGACGAAGAACCTCGACGAGTAAAGTTCGTCGACGAAGACCAGACGAGGCATCCTGTCGAGCTCGTTCGGTAGTTCCTCTGGACGCTCGTTGATCAGGCTGTAGGCCAGCTGGTTTCTTCTGCCTAAGGAGGCACCTTCGACGAAGAAGACGGATGATAGAGCAGGCATCGTGTTTTGGACGCGTTGGTGTTTTGTTTTTCTGAGTATTGTGGTTTCTTTTGCCTTAGCGTCTTGTTTGCTTTAAGATGCTTTGTGGTTTTTGCCTTCCGCTGTTTTGCCTTTTATAGAAAAATGTTTACCTCTTTTTCAAAATATAGACCCCACCTGTTCCCAAAAAAAAAAAGAAAAGAAGAAGAAGGAAATAGAAAAGAAAAGAAAAGAAAAAAATAATAAAGTAAAAGAAAAGAAAAGGAAAAAAAAAGAGAAAAAAAGAGAAATAAAAAAGTAAGGAAATAGAAAAAAGAAAAAGAGAAGGAAGCAGAAAAAAAGAGAGAAAAGTAGGTAAAGAAAAAGAAAAAGAAAAAGAAAAAAATACAAAATTAAATATTTTTCGGGGATAGGGAAAGCAGATTCCCTTCACAAAACTTTAAACTGTTTTCGATCTTCGAGGTCTTACTTTTTGAAAATTTCGTCGTTGATTGGATTTTGCTTTTTAAAAATTTTGCCATGGTTTGAAATTTTGCTTCGTTACTTTATATGTTTTTGGGGCTACAAACGCAAGTGTTTTTCATCTCTTTTCTATCTCACAATTTTCTATCGCCCTGCCTACCTTGGCGTTTCTTTTTATGGTTTCTCTATATTTTCTACATCTTTTATCACATGCATCCGTGACCGTTGTGGCTAGATTGATGGGACCATATCTCGGGTGGAGTGCATGAGCGACAAGGTTACACCTGTTTGGACATCGTGGAGGGATACGATATCTGGAAGACGTTTTTGGCTCACGCGGAGTTTGTGGACAAGTGGATGTTGTTTCTTCGAGGACACAGGATGTTCTCGTGATCATCACCTTGCGAGTTAATGGACGTCTTTTTCACGAGAAGAATCGATTTCCCCGTCGGCTATACGAGTTGTTTTTCTTGGGTTCGAGGACGTGTACGATCGATCTAGAATGCTGATCATGAAAAACGAGTTTTGTTTTGTTTTTAATTTCTTAAGGTTGGTTTTACTTCCTTTTGTTGGTTCTATTTTTAACATCTTTATGCTTGATTTAATTTCCTTCTTATTGGTTTCTTTCTGCTTTAAAAAATTTTATTTTCTATTTAACATAAGTTTTTATATTATAAAGAGAGATTTGTTATATAAAGAAAAAAGCTTGTTTTATTTATTTCATAACGTTTCTTACAACGGAGAAGAAGTACTCTAAGGAGTTACTTGCTTCTCAAGGTCTTTTACAAGCTTTTGTATGTTTTTCACGTGAGGAAAGAGTTCCGCACACGCCTGTTCTTTTTGCATCACCTCCAAGCTGACCTTCCTCAGTGAGACGTTTAGCTGCGATAGCGTCTGCAGTGGAGTGTTGCTCTCAGTCATTGCTTTGCCCTTTCGATCATCAGCTTCTTTGCCAGCACGCTTCTTTCGCCGTCTTGGGGGGACGACCATATGTTCTTTCAGACCGACGATGTTCGTCTTGAACCACTTCTTGGGAGGTTCATCATCGGAGCCTGTCGGGAAAGCAGTACCACCGATGTAGCTGTTATCCTCTAAGTCAGAGGTAGTTCGAGATCGGATTGGAGAGTCCATGGCTGAGAGTGAGTTTGCCAGTCATGAGGTTCGGTTCTTATAGAGGATGAGATGTCGCTTAAGGGTATAAGCGGTATCTCGCATTGAGTTTGGACACCTGGTAGAGTATACCAGAAGCTTATCGTGGTAGGACCCACATATAAGACGGAATTTCTAGGACGAAATTTTTTTTAAGGTAGGTAGACTGTAACAGCCCGGGTAAAAATTTGGTATTTTTACTGGGACTGTAAAAGTTTTTTTACAGAGATTTATCGAATGAATTAATCTTGGGTAATTAATTCAAGGTAAATCCGGCATCGTTTTTTGAAACCGAGGTTTTTCCCGCGCTCGGGATTTTTCCGTGGATTTTTCGGACCTAAGTTGGTATTTTTCGGGTCCCGGAATCCACAGAAAAATCACACCGAAAAATAACTGAGGGAGGGTGTGCAGTCATTTTCTGGTCCGGTCTGGACACGACTTACCTGCATGATTGAGTCTGCGCCGCCTCTTTCTGTGATGCCCGTGCCTTACCTTTCTTTTGTGTCGCCCGTGCACCCAGCTTTTTCCTGCCTAATAAGCCTATGTCTCTTACAAAAACTCAAACAAACAAACACCACCAGCAACCGCCCATACCCACACCCCCACCTTCTTCTTCCCCGTTAACAACCACAAACCACCACGCGTAGACCACACACCACCGCCACGCCACCGTCCGGACGAGGCGACCGCTTGCGGCACCTGCCGCTGCCGTCTGCAACCATCAGGTCGTCGTCACCATGCCTCTCCTTCCTCACGCCGTCGCCCCCTTCACGGTACAGCCGCCGGCCACTACTGCAAGTCACCACCGGGCCATCGCTGCCAGTAGAGACAACACGATGAAGCCAATAGCTCGGCTGCCGATGACTGCAGCCACCAGCACCAGCACCTTGACACCTTGCCGCCACCAAGCACCACCTGCTTTCCCTCCTCTCTTCCCTCTCATCGCGCCACCAAAGCCGTCACCACACGCTGCCATCCATGTCTCGCTCGTCGCCGTCACCTGGAGATCTACCCGACGAAGCCGCTCAGACCCGCCCCTCCTCCTGCCGCAGTGTCGCACAGCCCTGCTCGACCGCCACCCTCGCCTCCGTCGCCCCCCCGCCTGCACGTCGACCGTCACCTCGCGTGCGCCGCTGCTGTCGCCGTAGGTGAGCTGTGAGGATGAAGATGACGAATGGGTCGACCCGTTTGGGATGGGTTGACCCGGGTTTGTTTAGGTTGGGCTGATTAACTAAGCTGGGCCTCTTGTGTGGGTTGCACCTGGGCTGTTGCTGGCCTATGGACTGGACCTATGCAACAGGCTAGGCTTCACATGTTTTGGCCCAATTCAAAAATAAAAATAACTACTTAACCTAAAAAAAAAAATAATATACAGATATACATATACATGTTATCTATATTCTGAAAAATAAAATAAATATGATGTGAGGTTGTTCAAAGGTTTGACATAATTCTCTGGAAAATATAATAATACATATGATATGGTAGTACTTTAGAAAACGATATATATGCTAAGAAATTATTTTGGAAAATATATATATGGATATTTATTAATTCGTATTTATTTTCAAAAAATAATTTTGTATGATCAATTATTCTGGAAATATGGTTTTCTAAATGTAATAATATTTGGTAATTATACTTTGGCAAGTAATATATCTTATGGAAATAATTTTGGATAAAATACATATATATGATATAATTTTCAGAAAAATTATGTTGTTTATTAATTTGGAAGAAGTATATTATTTTTATGAAATATTTTGATTTAATAGCTTTGGAAATATATTTTTGTAACCTTATATATACACGAAATATTTTTGAAAAAAGGTATAGTTATGATAAAAGGATAATTTCATGATAATATATAAAATCGAGATGTTTTACCGATGAGTTCAATTTACAATTTATGGCATCATAGCATACCGATTATGTGCATTTATGTGAGCATGTTGTTTTGTGGTATAGGTTTTGATATCGGGCAGTTTCCTGAGGAGCCGGCTTTGGACCGGTTATTGTCTTCAGAGTTGAGTAATCGGCTAAGGTGAGGATGGATAACCCTTGATATGTGCCTATAAAACTGTGTGTGATTTGTTGTTTGATTGAACTGCTGAGATGATCATCGATAGTTATTTGACTATGATGGTTATTGTTGTTGTTGTTGTTGTTGTTGGAGTGTGTTGTTGGTCTTGTGAAAATTGTGGATAATTGTTGAACTGTTAATTGTGAATAATTGGTGTTATGAGATTGTTGATTGGTTGGGTCTGTGGATTAACTTGTGATAATGGAAAGTTGAATAACTTGAGAAAATGAATATTGGAAATTGTGATGATATATATTATTGTTGGATACTTGATGATATGGATTGTTGATGTTGGTTCTGAGTGTGATTCGCTGATATTGTTCTGCTTGATTGAACTGTTGTGTTGACTGTTATTGGTTTCTTGGATACTGTGTTGTGATTGATGTTGGATTGTGAGTAATTAAAGCTATGAAACTGTTGATGGATTGGTCTGTTGTGTAACTTGAGTTAATAGGAAGTTGGATAATTGGAATAAACTGTGATATGGATAATTGGGAAAAAGGGAAAAAATGGAAAATGGAAATTGATTTGAGATGGTGATTTTATTGTCACGCGGAAAGTAGTGGTACGACTAGATGGTTAAAGGCTAGTTCTATGGTGTCATGGCCGGTTTCTTGGTTATGGGATGTTGATCCCGGTATATTGGGATGTTGATCCCGGATTGATTTGTTATTTGGGTGTTGATCCCGGGTTACGTTTGGCCTGGCATCCGGAATTTGTTAATAACCAGGTACGACCCTAGCTTGTCCAGTGACAGGGCTCAGATATTAAAATTGGAAAAGTTAATAAGTAAGTCGTGTCTTTTGGTTTTGGATTTGGGATGTCGAATCCTGTGATTTGGTTTTAGAATGGATATGACTTATTTGTCACGTGGTAAGTAAAGGTACGACCGGATGGTTTGAGACTGTTTTGTGGTGGCCATGATCCGGTTTACTTGTGATGGGCATGTTGATGTCGGTTTGATTGGGATGTTGATCCGTGAGATTGTTATTAGGATGTTGATCCCTAAGATTGTTACTGGGATGTTGATCCTTGAGATTGTTATTGGGATGTTGATCCCTGAGATTGTCCCTGAGATTTGTTATTGGGATGTTGATCCCGGGTTCTTTTTGATCTGGCACCAAAAACAGGTTGATAACCTGGTACGACCCTAGCTTATCCGTGACGGGTCCCAGAAGGATAAAATTGGAAAAATAATAAAGTCTTTGGTATGTTTGGGTCGAGTCTTTGGGTTTGGTCTGTCTTGTACGGTATTGTCATCGGTATGGTTGTGACTATTGTCTGTATTTCTTCTTTGAAGTATTATAGTTGCCTCCATATCTCTGTTTATCCATAGTTGGTGGGCACTTCGGACTCACCCCTCACCTATCGGCTTTCATCCCGTAGGTTGAGTTATTAGTGATTTAGGTACGATGCATTTTGGCGGCTGTGACGTTACCTCGGGCATGACTTGGATCCATATGTTGCATTACATGGTTTCATACTATTATTGAGAATGATAAAATTGCTTCCGCTGTGCTATAATTTGGGTTCTCGGGTTTGGGTGTTGTGTTTTAATGTTGGGCCGTTGGGCCGGTTTCTCTGTTATATTCATTGATATTATCTTTGGGCCGATGGGCCGTGTCTCGTGTTGTGTTTACTGTTGTACAGTTCCGGCACGTGTTTACTGAGGCTGGTAAATATGGGTCGGGGCGTTTCATGAAGAGTACTTTGAAATTCCACACAATATATAATTTTTAAAGGTCCAGCATGATTTCGCCATAGAAATAATTAAATCCAATTTCTATATTTATTCTTGTATAATTTATCATCCTTTTGGAATCCATGAAATAATTTTTAGTTCTTATTCTTCCTTTATTTTGTTAGCGTTTTTTTCATATATCTATACATAGATGACGGTGGAGCAAAAAAAAAAATGTTTTATATATGCCTTGACGAAACAGAACTGCCACTGCATTTGTTAATTTGTCATCTATTTTACCGTCCAAGCACACTATTACACATTTTGTGAGTGTGGTAGGAGAGTACAAAAAGGAGCAATACAACTATATTTCAAACTCTTAACATAGAAAATAATTGGGCCATTGGGGGGAACATGTAAATTTTAGTTACAAATTAATCTTCTTTACAAAGTGCACTTCTAATCCTAGTTTAAGAGAATTTTATGCTCTTGAAAAACTTTGTTTGTATATAACTTTAATATCTTTCTTGATTTTATTTTATAAATTGATTTATTGAATATTGGGATGAGTTGTATTGGAAAATTTGGATTGATGGATTTAGGTAACAGTGAGGTGTCTTAGCTGGGTAGAATTACAGATTTTTTAAAGAGTGTAGATGTATATTGGGCTGATTCTATGTAGGTCTGTTTGTTTCCTTAAGGTGTAAAGAATCTCATCCCATTCTAGTTGATTCAAGATGATTACTTACCTAGTGTTTAGACATTTACGAAACCAAAGAAGGCAAAAGTTGTTTTGTCCATGAAAAAATTGTAATTAGTCTGGAATAATTAAGGAATTAAAATATTAATTAATAAGAAATAAAGTTATGAACTTGATATATCTTGTGCAAATATCAGTTAGTAGTATCCAAATAACTATAAGGTGCCCTATTCAAATATAACTGGCAATGTTGACGTGCCAGGTTGATTAACCAAACGGGTTTCAGATTCCAAGCCGACCTATTTAATAATCGTATTGTATTATGTTGAATCCGTTTATAACCGTGTCAGGTTGATTCGCGGGTGAATCTATTAAGTATAACAAGTCTTAAAATTAGTTTGGAGTTTGTACTTTTTAAACAAAAGGCAAATAATTAAATTTTTTTCAAAACTTAAATAAAATTATAAATTTTAGAATCATAATATAATAATATTTTAACGTATTTATAAAATATTATTAGATAATTTTAGTAACTTGGCTCTAAATATTACAATAAATCTTGTAATAAATCACTAAAATAAATAGACCTTAAGTATAAATAGGTACATAGGGTTCGTGGAGCAACCCACCACCTAATCTGCTAATTTTCGTGTTGCATCGGATTGAAACATTTAACTAAAAAGGTTGAAAAAATGTGACCTAAATCGTCTAACTTCGTGCCAGGTTTCAGTCGGATTGTTGTGTTGAAACCCGTTTTGTCAGGTCTTTTTTCAAGATTAGTTGTCTTTTTTTCTTTTTATGTTTACAATTAAGAAAGATGAAAAAAATAACAAATTCTAGCATCAATCCATGACTTCTAAAACTAAAACTTTTGACTTTTTCAGACCCATAACTATCATTTTTGTCAGGCGTAGAATATCAGGAGGACCTTCTAACTATATATCAGCAGCCTCCATCAAGAAAATAGGGGACACAATTCGAAACGTGTTGATAAAAAGCAACCGCTGGCATAAGAGCTGAAGACTTTGATGTTGTGACTTGTCTCGACCAAAACTAATTGCAATGCATGGTCGCATGCAAAAGCTATATACACGCACAAAGAAAATTTCGGCCAAATTAATACAGCAATAACACATTTGGCAATCTTAAAAATATGCAGCAACCTAGCTGCCTAGTCATTTTGACTCCTAATCAGTCTGGACCTTCACTAATAAAATCTCTAGAACTCTTTCTTGCAAGCTTAACAGTACTATTTTTCCACAAAGTGAAGGAGCAGATGCATACACTACTACTTCTTCTCCATTAAATTTGGAAAAGGACAAAAAGAAAAGTAGAAAATAATAAGGAGAGGAAGCTGAGAGTGTTTTTTTTTTCCCCTTAAATCTTCATCTTATTATTATTATTTAAAAAAAATTTGAAGAATTATTTTCAACAACCTTGATGAGGCCATATATCATGCATCGGTACTTTCCATGATCATTTTGATAGTACCTACCCGAAAAAACATTTTATTTTAAGCAAGCATCATGAAATGATTTTTTGTTCTTAATTTTCTTTATTTTGTTAGCTTTTTTTTTCCTTATATCTATACATAGAAGAATTTGGGAGCAAAAATAAATGTTTTACGTATGTCTTGACAAAAAAGAACAGCCAAAGCATTTTTTTTTTTGTCACCTATCTACCGTCCAAGCACTCAATTTGTGAATGTTGAAGAAAGGAGCAATTAATAAAGCTATATTTCATTTTTTTAACATAGAATATAATCGGGGCATGTGGACATGTACATTTTAATTACGCAATATTCTTTGATATAAACTGTGCTTCCAATCATGGTTGGAGAGAATTTGAAGGCTTTAAAAAAATTTTGTTTTTTTTTTTGTTTTTGCATTCCTTTTTCTCCTGGTTTTTATGAATTTGATTTATTAAATCTTGGGAGGAGTAGTGTTGGAACATTATGATTAGTGGATTAAAGAAAACATTATAGTGGTGATGGAGATTATTACCATCCAAGTCTTAAAATAATTTTTGCATTCTTCTAGTTGGGTAGTATTAGAGCCGTAATATATTCTCTAGCAAAATAATTTTAGTGAATTAATTTTATATATTTTTTATGTAAAAGCCCGGATAAAAATTTGGTATTTTTACCGGACTGTAAAATGCCTTGTACCACAATTTACCGAAAGAATTAATCTTGGGTAATTAATTCAAGGTAAATCGGGCATTGTTTTTCAAAACCGAGGCTTTTCCCGCGCTCGTAATTTTTCCGTGGATTTTACGGACCAAAGTTGGTATTTTTCGGGTCCCGGAATCTTCGGAAAATCACACCGGAAAATAACCAAGAGGGTATCAGTTATTTTCTGGTCCGGACCGGACTCGCTCCATAATGCAGACAAGCTGTATTATTAAACGTTCACAGGTTGTACAGTATTTTTTTATCTTTATAAAGAAGAGCAGGAGAAGAAGAGGAGAAGGAAAAGAAAAAAAAAAAGAGAAAAGAAGAAGGAAAGAAGAAGAAAAGAGAGAAAAGAAAAGAGGGAAAGAAAAAAAAGAGAAGAAAAAAGGGGAAAAGAAAAAAAGAAAAAAAGAAAAAAACAGAGAGGGAGAAAAAAAAGAAAAGGAAAAAATATATATAAAAAAGGGAAAATAGGAAAAAGAAAAGAAAAATAGAAAGAAAAGAAAAAGAAAATAAGGAAATAGAAAAGAAAATGGAAAAAAAAAAGAAGAGAGTGAACAGTTCGTCAACCCGAGCTCCTCCCCTGCCACTGTTCACCAGGAAGGGTTCCGCGTCGCCGTTCGCTGCACCGTCGCCACCAGCATGCTCGCCGTGTCGTCGCGACCTCAACCCCGTCGCCCCCGTCGTCTTCCGCCGCCTGACGGGCCGTGACGCGTCGTTGACCCACGAGCAGACCCGCGGATCCGCTTCTCCTACGCTCTGCTCAGCCTCCTGTCGTCGCCCCACCGAGTTTCCACCGCCTATGGAGTCGACGCCTCACGCCGCGCTTCGTGACGCCTTCCCCGCGCTGCGTCGCGCCGCCGTTGCCGCTGTAGGTAAGTGATCCGTTTCTTCTGGGCGGGTCACGACCGGGTCGCGAACCTGGTTGGTTGGCTTTGACCGGGTCCTGTTTTAAAAAAAATAACATATATATGTATATATTTACTCATTTTCTAGTAATTAATTCTGAAAAACTATATATATTCACTTTGAGAAAAAAATGGTCAGTTTATATATATATTCACTTTGAGAAAATTATGGGTCGAGTCTTTTGGTTTGGTATGTTTCTGGTTGTTATGCCTGTTTTCGACCTTGAGTAATTTATAGTGTTGCATATTGATTGTCTATCCATGGTTGGTGGGCACTTCGGACTCACCCCTCACCTGCGGGCTTTCATCCCGTAGGTTGAGTTATTTGTAGTTCAGGTTTGATGCATTCCAGACAGGTTGCGGCGTTATCCCTCGGACAGGACTCGGATCCATAGTTTGCATCAGTGTCGCATACAGTGTCTTTGTGAGTTATTAAGTCTTCCGCTGTGCTGTTTATTGCTATTGTTGGGCCATTGGGCTAGTTGTGTTATTATTGATGTTCCCGAGATCGGGTGATATGTTTTGATGTTGGGCTGAAGGGCCAGATTTCAGATGTTTATATTTTGGGCTGTTGAGCCAGTTTTCTGTTGTTTACACTATATGCTGGGCTTGTTTGGTTGGGTCGTTACAGTTCCGGCATGTGTTTACTATGTACGGTAAATACGGGTCTGGGCGTTTCATTTTTGGTAGTGGAGCGGGCGTTAGGTCTTGTTGGGTAGTCCTTGTGTGTTTATTGTTCTTGTTTGCATAGTTCGCTCCATTTGTTTATTATTTTATATCATTTAGTTAGTGCATTATGGATCCAGTCAAGGTACGCCAGCTGTCGCAGAACAAACACATAATAGGTAGTTGATGCCATAAGTAAGCGGAAATATAAATATTATTAATATCACTAATATTAATATTACAAACATTAAAATTACATTATAAAAAAAACATTCATCTTCTTGGTACAACATTGACCCTGAAGCTATTGGGGTCATTGTTGATGTTCACCCTGATGCTGTCGTTCCACGAGAACCACATACCGCCTGCGTTGTTCTGGCCAGGAAGCTCGAATCGGTTTGCTGGAGGGAACCGAAGTGGGATGACACCGTGATCGTCTTCAGGCTGCCACTAGGTCTCCGTGAGAAGAACCATGTTGGGCTTGTACTGGTTCTTCAAGTACCTTAGGGTACGCGAGAACTCCTGGGAACGCCTACCGATTCCTCTGCAGTTCCACACCAGTAGTCGGGCCTTTGGCCAAGTTGCAGGCATTCGAGTCACTCTGGGCATGCTTTGGGCAGTCATCGAGAGCTGGTAGTAGGTACCTTGGTCCAGGAAATGGCAAGTGGGCTCTAGGTTGAATTCCTGAAGTCTTTCAGAAATGAAAAACATGACGGAATTGGCCGAGCCGTAGAAGGAGGTCCTCAGAGTACCTTGGTCCTCTAGGAAGAACGTCTCTTCCATGGGAGTGACGAAGAATCTGGACGAGTAGAGTTCGTCGACGAAGACCAGACGGGGCATCCTACCGAGCTCGTTCGGTAGTTCCTCTGGACGCTCGTTGATCATGCTGTAGGCCAGCCAGTTTCTTCTGCCTAGGGAGGCACCTTCGACGAAGAAGACAAACGATGGAGCAGGCATTCTGTCTGGGCGAGTTATGTGTTTTCTTCCTGAATGTGTTTTGTGTTTAGTTTTTCTAAACGTGTTTCACAAAACTTGCTTTCAAATTCTTTTGATGATTTGCTTCTCACCGCACTGTCTTTTATACTCTTAGGGGAGAGTTTGGTTACCGTTTTGTTTTTCAAAGTATGGACCCCACCTGTTCCCGAAAAAAAAAATGGAAAAGAAGAAAAAGGAAATAGAAAAGAAAAGAAGAAAAAAATAATAATAAAGTAAAAGAAAGGAAAAGGAAAGTGAAAAAAAAAAGTAAAAAAAAGGAAGGAAAAAAAAAAGAGAAGAGATGGAAATGGAGGAAAAAAAGGGAAGAAAGAGTAAAAAAAAAAAAAGAAAGAGAAGGAAGCAGTAAAAAAAAGAGAAAAGAAGGTAAAGAAAAAAAGAAAAATAAAATACAAAATAAAATATTTTTCGGGGATAGGGAAAGTAGATTCTTTCACAAAACTCCAACCGTTTTCATTCTTCGAGGTTTTGCTTTTTGAAAATTTCGTCATTGATTGGATTTTGCTTTTTGAAAATTTTGCCGTTGCTTCATTTATTACTTCATCACTTTATACGTTTTTCGGGCTACAAACGCAAGTGTTTTCAGCTCTTTTCCATCTCACGATTTTCTATCGCCCTGGCTACCTTGGCGTTTCTTTTTATAACTTTTTCCTGCATCTTTTATCATATGCATTTGTGACCGTTGTGGCTAGACTGATGGGACCATACCTCGAGTAGAGTGCATGTGCGACAAGCTTACACCTGTTCGGACATCATGGAGGGATACGAGACTTGACAGACGTTTTTGGCTCATGCGGAATTTGTGAACAAGTGGATAACGTTTCTTTCGAGGGGCACAGGATGTGCTCGTGACGTCATCGTCACCTTGCGAGTTAACGGATGTCTTTTCCACGAGGGGAACCGACGTTACCGTTAGCTGAGCATGTTAGTTTCTCGGGATCGAGGATGTTTACAACCGATCTAGAGCGCCGAACATGAAAACATGTTTTTGTTTTAACTTATTTATGTTTTGGTTTTGTTAAACGAGTTTTGTTTTGTTTTTAATTTCTTTATGTTGATTTTACTTCTTTTTGTTGGTTCTATTTTTAACATCTTTATGTTTGATTTTATTTCCTTCTTATTGGTTTTCTTCTGCTTAAAAATATGTTTTGTTTTCCATTTAACATAAGTTTTTATGTTATAAAGAGAGAATTGTTTAATAAAGGAAAAAGCTTGTTATTTATTTCATAACAGTGTTACAACAGAGAAGAGGTACTCTATTAAGTTACATGCTTCTCAAGGTCTTTTACAAGTTTTTGGACGTTTTTCACGTGAGGGAAGAGTTCCGTGCACGCCAGTTCTATCTGCATCACCGCCGAGCTGACCTTCCTCAGTGAGACGTTCAGCTGCGATAGTGTCTGCAGTGGAGTGCTGCTTTCAGCCGTTGTTTTGCCCTTCCGATCTTCAGCTTCTTTGCCAGCACGCTTCTTTCACTGTCTTGGGGAGACCACCACATCTTCCTTTAGACTGATGGTGTTTGCCTTGAAGCGCTTCTTGGGAGGTTCTTCATCGGAGCTTGTCGGGAAAGCAGTACCACCGATGTAGCTGTTATCCTTGGAGTCTGAGGTGGTTCTTGATCTTAGTAGAGAGTCCATGGCTGAGAGTGAGTGTCTCAGTTATGCGGTTTGGTATTTATAAACGGAGGAGATGTCGTTTAAGGGTATAAGCGGTATCTCGCATTGAGTTTGGACACCTGGCAGAGTGTGCCAGAAGCTTATCGTGGTAGGACCCACGGATAAGACGGAATTTCGGGGTCGAAATTCTTTTTAAGGTGGGTAGACTGTAACAGCCTGGGTAAAAATTTGGTATTTTTACCAGACTGTAAAAGTCCTTTTACCGCGATTTACCGAAAAAATTAATCTTGGGTAATTAATTCAAGGTAAATCGGGCATCGTTTTTCAAAACCGAGGCTTTTTCCGCGCTCGTGATTTTTCCATAGATTTTACGAACCAAAGTTGGTATTTTTCGGGTCCCGGAATCTTCGAAAAATCACTCCGGAAAATAACCAAGAGGGTATCAGTTATTTTTTGATCCGAACCGGACTCGCTCCATAATGCAGACAAGCTGCATTATTGAACGTTCACAGGTTGTACAGTATTTTTTTATCTTTATAAAGCAGAGCAGGAGAAGAGAAGAAGAGGAGAAGGAAAAGAAAAAAAAAAGAGAAAAGAAGAAGGAAAGAAGAAGAAAAGAGAGAAAAGAAAAGAGTGAAAGAAAAAAAAGAGGGAAAAAAAAGAGAGGAAAAAAAAGGAAAAAGAAAAAAAACAGAAAAACAGAAAAAAACAGAGAGGGAGAAAAAAAAGGAAAAGAAAAAAATATAAAAAAAGAAAGGGAAAATTCTGAAAAAAATATATATATTTACTTTGAGAAAATTATGGTCAGTTTAATTCTCGTATTTTGAGAAAAATATAAGTATATAAACTTTGTTAAATAATTAAGTTATGTTTGGAAAAACTATTATTATTTGGAAAAATTTATATACCATGGAAATATTTTCTGGAAAATTTATATATATGTTATTTTTCCGGGAAAATTATGGTAACTTGTACCTTTTGGAAAATATGTATTTATGTTATACAAAAATAATAGTTTTGAAAATATATAATTACTTTGATATATAATTGTTTGGAAAAGTATTTTTACCTTTGAAAAATATACATAGGTATATTTATTAATTTGTATTTATTTTCAGGAAATAATTTTGTGTGATTAATTTTTCTGGAAATATGGTTTTCTAAAGATAATAATATTTGGTAACTATATTTTTGCAAGAAATATATTTTATGGAAATAATTTCGGGGAAAAAATATATATGATATAATTTCTAGGAAAATTATATTGTTATTAGTTTGGAAGACAAAGTATAATTATTCTATAAGAAAAATATTTTTAAAAGAGAGTTTTAATTAAAGTATGGTGCCGAAATTATATTCGGATATACGTACAGTATAATATTTTCGGTAAAAGATGATAATAAAGGATATGAACCGGGATGGGTTTATTTCGCAGTATTGGCATCATGGCATACTCTTATGTGCATCTTATGTGAGTATATATTGTTTTGTTGTATAGGTTTGGATATCGGGCAGTTTCCCGAGAAGCCGGCTTGGGACCGGTCATTGTCTTCGGAGTTGAGTAATCGGCCAAGGTGAGGATGGATTTCCTTCAATATGTGCATGTATTACTCTGTTGTTGTGTTTGATGATTGTTGCACTGTTGATTGTTGCATTTGTTGTGGTTTGATTCGGGATGTTTATCCTAGTGCCTTGATTGTTTTTGGGATGTTTATCCTCGTGCTTTGAGTTTTGGATGTCTATTGCTGTGTCTTTTGGTATGAAGTATTAAGGATTAAATAATAAATTGTGAACAGGATGTCGATCTTCGGGTTTGGATTGGGATGTCTATCCCTGTATTTTGGCTAGGGATGTTGATCCCTGAGATTTGGATTTGGATAATGATGATATAATTGTCACGTGATAAGTAGTGGTATGACTCGATGGTTTAAAACTGTTTTGTGGTGGCCATGATCTGGGTTACTTGTGATAAGCATGTCTATGCTTGGGATGTCTATCCCGTGATTATATTTGGGAAGTCTATCCAGTGATTATATTTGGGATGTCTATCCTTGGGTTACTATTTTTGGGATATCGATCCCTGGGTTCTCTTGGATTTGATCTGGCACCCGACATATGTTGATAACCAGGTTTGACCCCTAGCTTATCCATGACGGGCCCGGAAAAATAAAATTGGAAAATTGGATTTTTTTTTAAGTCTTTTTGGTCTTGGACCGGTTTTGGGTCGAGTCTTTTGGTTTGGTGTGTTTCTGGCTGTTATGCCTGTTTTCGACCTTGAGTAATTTATAGTGTTGCATATTGATTGTCTATCCATGGTTGGTGGGCACTTCGGACTCACCCCTCACCTGCGGGCTTTCATCCCGTAGGTTGAGTTATTTGTGGTTCAGGTTTGATGCATTCCAGACAGGTTGCGGCGTTATCCCTCGGACAGGACTCGGATCCATAGTTTGCATCAGTGTCGCATACAGTGTCTTTGTGAGTTATTAAGTCTTCCGCTGTGCTGTTTATTGCTATTGTTGGGCCATTGGGCTAGTTGTGTTATTATTGATGTTCCCGAGATC
>JAKUCV010005265.1:9416-49444 GCA_028386065.3 Turnera subulata
TTGTAATTAATTAAGGTTATGACCTGTATATACATATATATAGCTAGAAGAAATAACCGTTGTAAACAATATATTCATTTAATAAATCTTATATAATCGTAAATACATAAAACTATAATCATTAATTAAATAAAGATATAGTCTAGCAATATCTATGCCGGTGAAAATATCTACAGTACGTTATACGATATATATATATATGTATATACTTGTATAAGATTGAAATCAATAATTTAATTAAGATATAGGTCTAATATTATTTTAGCCTAGGATTACGGAAATAAATACAATAGAAATATATATACATGTCTAGGCCTTTTATAATTCAATTAAAACATAATTAAGGAAATTTGGAAATTAAACTCGGTAGGCCTTCACGAACGTTTAGCCCATCGGAGGATAAATCTAATATTAATATAATTTCGAAAATTATATGAGACATGTTTAAAATAAATAAACATAATTAAGATAAATAACATGGGCCTTTTAATAGCCCAATTAAAATTAAATAAGAGCAGAAAATAAATAAATGATCATAAATCAAATATTAAAAGCACAAATTAATTAAGGCATAGTATAAGACATAAAATAAAAACCATAAGTAATTAAGTTAGGTTAATCAAATTAAGTTAATAAATTTTAGTTAGCGTTATCTTAATGTCCGGGTCCGTTTATATCGTTCAAGTCTGTTAAAAATGCATGATTAGTCCGAGGCTCGGGTTTTACCCACAGTCCATTTCCGAGCTTGCCGGAAAATTCCCGGGACACCGGACTCCGGCGAACACTGTTCACGCAGTCCCCTAATTCACTGTTCCTCATTCAACAATTCACCCAACCCATTGCACCAAAACAGCCATCCAAGCACATCATCCCACGGCCACACAGACCCTTCAACGCCATCAATCAGCCTGTACAGTCCGCGTCTATCATCACAGCAATATCAATAGAGAAATCACAGCCCAACCACCCCGATTTGCAGAGCCACAATCAACCAAAAACAAACAACCCAAACCCGGTTAGTTTAATCAGACAGGATTCGGGTTAAGGGGAAAAGAAAGAAACAGCAGAGGAAAAAGGAACAAAGTTCGCCGTCGGGTCTTACACACTCACCCACACGGCGACGTGAGGAAGAAGAGACAGCAGCAGCGAGTTCAGGGGAACAGAGGAGAGGAAAGAGGAATCCGCCTCCTGGCACGGCGGTCGCTCGCCTCGGAACGGTGGCGGCGGCGATCGCGCTTGCTGGTGCAGGCACGGTGGTGGCGTCGAGCTCGATTGGCAGTGATGTCGTTGCTTGGCTGCAGCAGAGGAGGAAGACGACGGCGCAGAGGGGATCGGCAGCAGGGTAAGCAGCGGTCGTCGTCCGGTTGCAGCGGCGGCAGCTCGATGGTGAGGGAAAGAGCAAGCGTGAGGGAGAGAAAGGTTGAGGTGGCGGCGTGCTCGGTGGGAAGGGGAAGGAGGAGGCGGCGCGGCTCGTCGGTGAAGAGAAGAAGAAAAAGGAAGGGGTAGGTGTGTGGGGTCGACGACTAGAGTGATCGGAGGAGGATGAAGGAGGAGCAAGGAGGAGAGGAAAAGAAAAGGAAAGCAGAGGGAGGATGCAGGGGAGGTGTGAGGAGATCGGGTAGAGGGGAGGAGAAATAAAGGAGAAGAAGAGAATAAGAATAAGAAAAAGAAAAGAGAAGTTGCAGATGGTGGTAGGGTAGGGAAGGAATCGGTGGAGAAATAGGAGGGGAAGGAGGAAGAAGTTGAAGAGAAAATTGGGGGGTGGGGCTGGCTGCAGGTAAAATGGAAAAAGAAAAAGAAAGTGGAGAGGAAAGATAGAATAAAATAAAAAAAAAAAAGTGAATGGTGGAGGAAATTGTGGGTGGTGGTAGGTTAGTGGAGGAAGAAAAGGAAGAAGATAATGAAAAGAAAGGAAAGTGGGAGTGGGAGATTAGCTGGAGAATAATTGGAAGAAGATAAAATAAAGAAAAGGGAGGAAAAGAAATAAAAAAAAAGAAGGCAATAAATGAAAAGATAAGGAAAAAGAAGAGAAAAGAAAAGAAATGATGAAAAGGGAAAAAGGATCGTAAGGGTATAACCGTCTTTCCGAATTTTCCGTCCCGAGTCCAAAAATACGACTTGGGTTCGAAAAATCCGATTAATGCTCCTGAGCATTGCCCAAGTCCCGGTTTTAAAAACCGAGGCTCGGTAAGCCGTGTAGAATTCTCGGAAGTTCTGGATAACCCTCAGAATCGAATTCCGAGGCTCGGTTAACGAGGATACTCCGAAACATCGTATATCCTCAGCGATCAAAACGAAGCTCGGTTACTCCCAGTAACTTCGGAAAACTCGGTGCGGTAGAATTCTCGAATTACAATGATAAAATTTATTTACCGTCGTATGGGTTAAAATGACTCGGTAAAATCACGAAAATTTTACCCGGGTCGTTACACAATCTTATAAATTTCTTGTTAAATCACTAATTCATCTTTATAATTGAGTTCAAACTAATATATTAGAAAGTAATAAGTTAATCAGGAATAAAAAAACACATGATAAAAATAATTGCTACGAATTGATTGATTTATTTCCTTGTAAGAGTCTTCTAGATAAAAAATTTCAATTTTTAATATTAAATAATAAAACAAATCGTAGAGACAATTATCAAAATAGTAATTTAAAGTATCCTATTATTTAGAACAATAACTTCAATAGCTTGTTCTTGTAGTAAAATAACTCCAATAAATTACTGTATCAAAAGAATATCCTAGCCTCTGATAGTTGCAATTAATAACTGAAAAATAAAAGGATAAAGCTGGACATTTTGAATTAAAGTGGAGTGGAAATAACAAGAGTGTGAATCTCGCCTACCAAAATATAAATATGGCTTCTAGTTCTTTTTTTTTTTTTTTGATAGAAATGGCTTCTAGTTCTTTATTATTCATAAAAAATAAATATGGCTCCTGTCCATTTAATATGGTCTCTGAATGATTCAAGATCGAAAAACTTTGTCCCCCCAGTAAACTTAAAAGGGTAAGCATAAGCACACAAAACTTGTTAATTTATATAGAATGCATTGCCTACATAATTAATTATGTCGCTGAGCAGGTGACTCTTCTCGCAGCATAACCCAATAACTGGTGGAGTCCTCCACACTAGTATAAGGATACTGCATAGTTATATTTCGCAGTTTCAAATCCCAAACATAAATAATGCCATTACGTGGGTCGAGATAGTAGATAGAATTTTCTTTGATTGTCGGTTCAGATGTAGAACAAAAGGTAGCATCACTAGTAGAGCAAAAGGTAGCATCACTAGTATAGTTGTGAAGAAAAATGGCCTGTGCTCCTATGTCTTCCACTTTGATCCATTCCAACACGCTATTGGATAAGCCCGCCTTGTAAATTAGAAAATCAAACCTCTCGGGGCCCTCTAATTTAGTCAAACAAGGTGCACAAACTAAGAAAATTTCACCAGAAGATTCAATTATATAGTCGAGCCACCGATAGCAGAGATTGCCCATTAACTTAGGCATTTGTGAACGCACGATCAGTCGAACTGTTGATCCCTCAAAAATTTCAAGAATGCATAAATGTACGATATTTTCTCCATTGTATTGGTAACCATATATCTTCCCTCCTGTGGCCATTATTATCTCAAAATTTTCCACAAGAGTTGTATAATCTACCTTGACAAACTTATCATCACCCAACTTGCAAAACATCATACATCCCTTGTCATCGTCAATAAATATTACGTGACAGTTAGAATCAGACAGAGATGCTGAAATAAGGCATTCTCTGCAACAGAAATCCACAGTAGGAGGAAGCTGAATTCTCCGGCCCGTTGCAACATCCAGAACAAAGTACTGGACATTATTTGAGGCAGAGACACCTTCTTCTTTCACCACTAAACATCCATAAGAAGAAGCACATATGGATTTATTTTGCATCTCCATTGGGACCATTCTGGTTGTTCCTGATCGTATATCAGTAAGAATTGGGTTTGGCATATGCTCCCCACCATAGCAAATAAGCCAAGGATGTGGTGGTCGAGACTTTGATACAGGAGAAGGAGAAGAACGAGAAGAGAGAGACAATAATCGACTACTTAATGGAGGACATTCACACAAATCATCCTTCAACGTTAATGGTGACGACTTGTCTTTACCCAAGGAAGGTTTGATCCAAATACCACGTAGTTGTCTCGTTAAACCACAATTAAATGTGTCATCAGCAGAAGAAGAAGAAGAACCACTGCCAGTATAATAAAAAGAATGGTAATTGCCTGTTGTGATGGAGTAGAATACGGTTTTACCTTGATCCAACATGGGGATATAAATCTTGTTGTTCGTTCCCTTAATTGTGGAGCTCCCTAACCAAGAGATGCCCTGAGAAGAAACAAAAAGCATCTTGTTCGGCGGAAAAGTATCCATTGTCTGCCAATCCTCCTTAATGTCATCCCACATAAAAATCTGAAACTTTTTCCAATGTTGTAGAGCAAAAACAACCACGAGCTTATCGTTATCCGTCAGAGTGAAACCCTCACACCAACTGCGGCTCATATTGGAGAACTCCTGCTCAGTGAAAGGAGGAGGAAGAACATCGCATACACTATTCGAGTTCAAATCCACTATCATCACCCTTCCCTTATGACATAAAAAACAAATTCGGCCCTTATAAGCAATTGGAGCACTCATAAAGGGCAGAAAGCCAAAAATATCTCCAAAGTCAACACCCATCCAATCTTGTCTTCCTTGTCCAAATTTAAGAGTAGCGCAAATTCTATGACTCCCAAGGCCAACAACCAAGCATTCCTGAGAAGTGGGAGGCTCGAAGAAAGACATGAAGAGGTATCTATGAGGCGGCTTAGGTAGCTCAATTCTCTGCCTTGTGAAGGGATTGAGGAAGAATGCGGTAAAATCAACATCTCGAGAGAGTAGCAACCAACCGTGATTAGAGAAGTGAACATGAGCTCCTCTTAGTTCTGGGATATTGATACCATCGTAAATCTCATTCCTTATCGGATGAAAGACAGTGCGCATAGTCCCGCGAGCGTGGGGCTGCAACAGTAGAGGAGTTTCCGATTCCTCCTCCGAAAATAATTTGCCAAGGAAGTCCACTGTTGGTGTCGTCCTAATTGTTGTACTAGTCACGACAGATCGCCAAGCTTTACACACTGCATGAAAAGTATTATAGTCCCCACCATATAAATGTGATAATATCTCCCCCAGAATATCATAGGGAAGACTACCCCATGACCTCTGCTGTTGTTGTTGCTGTTGCAGCTCCTCCTCTTCTTCCTTTACTACCACTTCTTCTTTGCCAGACTCTTGCCACATAAGATTGATCTTTCTGATCACCACCCAACTCGGTTTACTTCTTTAAGTCGAAGACAGCCTAAAAGTAGTTATCATAAATATTTAGGAAACACAAATAATATATAATAATTTAACAATGGGCTAGCGTACGTGTTTATATAAGAGTTCCTGTATGTTACATAAATTATAGGATAGTTAACTTATAGCCGAAGTTAAGCAAAAATCTGCAATGGAGCTAAATTCAGCTACAACACCGGATATATACAGTTTATTTATTGGTTAGGCGTGCGAAGTGCGAGTGGCCATATATAATCCCAGTTTATAATATTAATGCACGACCAACTCACAAGTAAGCCTAAACCTACCTCCACTCGTAATCTTTTTGAGCACAATGATAGATATATTTTGGAGCTTACTACGAAGATTAATTAAGCAGAAGTACTAGTACTGATCACAAGTAATCCTAAACCTACCTCGACTCGTAATCTTTGAGGACAATGATGGTATATTTTGGAGCTTACTACAAAGATTAATTAAGTAGCACCGAAGAGTACTAGTACTATATGGTAATCGAAGAGTACTAGTACTATAATTATACTTCCAACAGGCAGGAAAAAATAATCATAGATTTAAAAAATAATTTTAGAATTAAGATCGTAGAAACAAAAAATCAATATACAAATACATCTGTATAGCATAGTAATGTATCGATAAACATATGAAAGAAAACTAGCTAGAATACACATACCCAGAAAAACAAAAGCAAGCAGCCGCGGGTCTCTATGTATTGCGAATTCTGTACTATTCTGAATTTATGGGTGCATAGGGAGAGGCCCTTGCCTCTCTATATATAACTGCGTAGGTATAGGTATTTCCTGGTGTCGGCAAGAATTCGCTTCCTATCAAAATAGGTTTTTACTCCTACAGCCTGTTAATCTCTACATAACAAACGTGGCCACGGTCTGTCCTAGCAGTTTAAGTTTTTAATGCGGGCTTTGCGCTACCTTTTAAACCAAAAAAATCTGTTTAAAAGTTGTTGATTTTAATTAGAAATATATAAAAATATAAATACGGCTCCTGATTCTTTATTATTCGCTAGCTTTTATGCACGTGCGATGCACGAGATACAATTACGTAATTTTCTAAAAACATGTAATAATAAAAAAATAATTAAATATTTTGTGAGATTAATTATGTAACAGCCCGGGTAAAAATTTATATTTTTACCGGGACTGTAAAAGTCGTTACACAGTGATTATCTTTGAATTTAATCTTGGATAATTAATTCAAGGTAAATCGGGCATCGTTTTTCGGAACCGAGGTTTTTTCCGCGCTCGGGATTTTTCCGTGGATTTTACGGACCAAAGTTGGTATTTTTCGGGTCCCGAAATCCTCAGAAAATCACACCAAAAATATAACTAAGGAGGTGTATCAGTTATTTTCTGGTCTGGACGGTACACGACTAATTGAGGGCTGTCCCGCCTTGTTCCTGTGTCGCCCGTGCTTGCCTCCTGTGATACCCGTGATATACCTCTGTTCCTTTTCTTGTTTCTCCTGCAAGCTCCACACCACCCAGTGTTCTTCTTCCAGCCATAACCCAGTTTCTTTTCTTTTTTTTCTTTCTGCAAACCATACCAACAATCCCTTCTTTTCCTGCAAACAACCAAAGCAACCCAGTGAAAGGAGAAGAAAAAAAAAAGAAAAAAAAAACCATATCATCTTCTTCTCCTTTCCCCTTCCTGCCGACCACCATAGACCCCCAGCCGCCACCACCTTCCTCTTTCTCCTTCTCCTCTTCCCTGCACTCCTCCACCGTCGCGCCGCCGTCCTCTCCCTGCTTTCTGTCCTGCTGCTGTACCTTGACGCCGCCGTGAGGAGATCCATACCCGAGAACCACCGCCACCGTGACCACCTCCACCCGACCTCCTGCAACCTCGCCACCGCCACATCCTCCGCCTTCCTGTAGGCCAACCGGTTTCTTCTTCCGAGGGAGGCACCCTCGACGAAGAAGACAGATGATGGAGCAGACATTCTGTCTGGGCGAGTTATGTGTTTTTTCTGAATGTGTTTTGTGTTTAATTTTTCTAAACGTGTTTTACAAGACTCGCTTTCAAAACGCTTTTGATGATTTGCTTCTCACCGCACTGTCTTTTATACTCCTATGGGGAGTATTGTTACCGTTTTGTTTTTCAAAGTATTGACCCCACCTGTTTTCAAAAAAAAGAAAAACAAAAGAAAAGAAAGAGAGAGAAGAAGAAAAAAATAAATGAAAAAGAAAAGGAAATAGAAAGGAAAGAAAGAAAAAAGAAGAAAAAAAGAAAAAAATAATAAATAAAGTAAAGGAAAAGAAAAAAAGGTAGAAAAAAAAAAGAAGGGAAAAAAGTAAGTAAAAAGTAAAAAAAAAAAGAGAAAAAAAGAAAAAGAAAGAAAGAAAGAAAGAAGAAGGAAAAAAAAAACTTAAAATATATTTCGGGGATAGGAAAAGTAGATTTTTTTCACAAAACTCCAAACCGTTTACGATCTTCAAGATTTTGCTTTTTGAAATTTTGTCATGGTTTGAAATTTTGCTTCGTCACTTTATATGGTTTTCGGGCTACAAACATGAGTGTTTTTCAGCTCGTTTTCATCCTACATTTTTCTTTCATGATTGTTTTGGCTCTTCTTTTTATGGTCTTTCCTGCATCTTTTATCACATGTATCCCTGACCGTTGTGGCCAGGTTGATGGGACCATATCTCGGGTAGAGTGTATGTGAGACAGGTTGCACCTGTTTGGACATCATGGAGGGATACGATATCCGGAAGACGTTTTTGGCTTGTGGACAGGTGGATATCGTTTCTCTCGAGGGACACAGGACGTTCTCGTGATCATCACCTTGCGAGTTAACGGATGTCGTTTTCACAAGGAGAACCGATATCTCCGTCAGTTATGCGAGTTGCATTTTTCTGGTTCGAGGACCTATACGACCGATCTAGAACGCTGATCATGAAAAACAAGTTTTGTTTTGTTTTAACTTTCTTATGTTTGATTTTATTTCCTTCTTATTGGTTTTGTTCTACTTTAAATGTTTTGTTTATCTATTTAACATAAGTTTTTATAACATAAAGAGAGATTTGTTTTATAAAGAAAAAAGCTTGTTTATTTATTTTTCATAACGGTTTTACAATAAAGAAGAAGTACTCTATGGAGTTACTTGCTTCTCTAGATCTTTTACAAGTTTCTGTATGTTCTCGATCTGGGAGGAGAGTCCCATACACACCAGTTCGATCTGCATCACCGCCGAGCTGACCTTCTTCAGTGAAGTGTCCAGTTGCGTCAGTGTCTGCAGTGGGGTATCGCTGAGAGCAGTTGCCTTGCCCTTCTTTTCATCAGCATCCGTGCGACCGGATGGCTCCTCCTTGCCGACAGGTTTCTTTCGCCGCCTCCTGGAGACGACCATATGCTCTTTCAGACCGATGATGTTTGTCTTGAAGCGTTTCTTCGGAGGTTCTTCATCGGAGTCTATCATGAAGGGATTAACACTACCGGTATAGCTCAGCTCCTCTGAGTCAGAAGTCGTCCTAGTTCTTATGGGAGAATCCATGTCAGAGAGCAGGTTTGCCAGGGTTGAGGTTTAGTTTTTTATAAGGGAGCCAGAGACGCATAAGGGTACAAACGAGATATCGTGTTGAGCTCGGACAGCTGGAAGAGTGTATCAGAAGCTTATCGTGGTAGGACCCACAGATAAGACGGAATTTCGAGGACGAAATTCTTTTTACGGTGGGTAGAATGTAACAGCCTGGGTAAAAATTTGTATGTTTACCGGGAATATAAAAGTCGTTATACAATGATTACCTTTGAATTTAATCTTGGGTAATTAATTCAAGGTAAATCGGGCATCGTTTTTCGGAACCGAGGTTTTTTCCCGCGCTCGGGATTTTTCCGTGGATTTTACGGACCAAAGTTGGTATTTTTCGGGTCCCGGAATCCTCAGAAAATCACACCAGAAATATAACTAAGGAGGTGTATCAGTTATTTTCTGGTCCGGACGGTACACGGCTAATTGAGGGCTGCCCCGCCTTGTTCCTGTGTCGCCCGTTGCAGCGGCCCGACCCGTATTTACCGTACACAGTAAACACGTGCCAGAACTGTTCTTCCTACAGTAGCAGACAGTACATACAATATAAACTGCAATACAAACAACCTCCAAATACAACATCCGTCTCCCGACCCCGGGAACCATTATTCAAGCCACAACAGCAGTAGCAGAAACATATAATACATGATACAGCAAAGGTAGTAGTTCAGCAACACAGCAACATGTAAAATACAGCAACATATAATGTTCAGCAGCGGAAGACTTAGAATGAGATGCAGCGGAGGTATGGATCCGGAGTCTGGTGGAGTAGAAACAGCGGCTGACCGAACCACGTACCTGTACTACGAGCAACTCATCTTACGGGATGAAACCCCGCAGGCGAGGAGTGAGTCCGAAGTGCTCACCGACGAAGTATAAACAGTAATATGCAGGCAACACAATACTTTCGAAGTAAAATTTCAGCAGAAGACATAACAGTGAAACAACCAGAATATAACTGAGCCAAGACCAAAAGAATGTTTATTATTACTACCGATTTTATCTTCCGGGCCCCGTCACTGGACAAGCTAGGAATCAGACCTGGATATCAACTTATTTCGGGTGCCAGACCAAAATCAAGAGAACCCAGGGATAGACATCCCAAAATAGAACCCAGGGATAGACATCCCAAATATATCAACGGGATAGACATCCCAAGCATAGACATGCTTCCACAAGAACCCAGGTCAAGGCCACCACGAAACAGTCTTACCCAACGAGTCAGACCACTACTTCCCAAGTGACAATAAAGTCATCAACACAACTTCCAGTTATCCAATTAACTCATCATGTCGGTATATCAACAAATCAACAACCATAACATTGATACCATACTCAAACTCAATTGGCTCAGCAGTTCAATCAGGCAAAATAATCACAGAAAAACAAACACAGCATCATGTGCAACATATCAAAGGTTATCCATCCTCACCTTAGCCGATTTCCCTACTCCTGAAAGTCCTCAAATCGTCCCGGCTCCGGTTCCTCGGGATACTGTTCGTTATCAGCTCCTAAATAGCAAACAATAGCATATACTCACATAAGATGCACATAAAAGGATGGTAGTTTGCGGATGTGTGTAGATTACCGCCAGCTGAACAAGGTGACAATTAAGAACAAGTACCCGTTGCCTAGGATTGATGATTTGTTTGACCAGTTGCAAGGAGCCACCGTGTTTTCTAAGATTGATCTTCGGTCGGGGTATCACCAGATCAAAATTGCTGAGAAGGACATACCAAAGACTGCCTTCCGCACACGGTATGGTCATTTTGAGTTCACAGTGGTACCGTTCGGATTGACCAATGCACCAGCAGTGTTCATATGCTTGATGCACTTGGTCTTGAACGAGTTTTTGGATAAGTTTGTTGTGGTCTTCGTCGATGATATCCTTATTTACTCCAAGAGCAAGGAGGAGCATGAGGAGCATTTAAGGATAGTGCTACAGAGGTTACGGGAGAAGCAGTTGTATGCCAAATTCAGCAAATGTGAATTTTGGCTTGGAGAAGTTTCTTTCCTTGGACATGTGGTTGGCGGGGATGGAATCAAGGTTGACCCTGCCAAAGTGAAGGCCGTGTTGGAATGGGAACCACAGATCCGCAAACTACCGCGGCGCGAAACGAGGGGAAGGAGACGGATCTGCCGGTGGCTCGTCGCGAGGGAGAGAGGGTAGCGACGGCGGTGGAGGCGTCGGTGGTGGATGGTGGTCTCGGTAGTGAAGAGGAAGGTGGAGGAGGAAGAAGAAATGGTGATGGCGGGGTTGTTGGCAGCGTGTGGTGGTGGCCGGTCACGATGGTGGTGGTGGCAGTGGCGGTTGATGGTGGTAGTCGGCAGGGGAGCGAGACCGGTTGCTTGTCTCGGCTCGGTGCTGCGTGATTTTTTCCTTTTTCTTTTTTCTTTTTTTTTGTGCGTTATGGAGAAAAGAATTTGGCAGCTTCTATACTAAGTGTAAGGAATGATCAGACAAATTCTAAGTTGGATGTTGCTTTGAGCAGGTATTTGGTGTGCCTGGTGTGATAGGAAATCATGGTTTTTATAACAAGAAAAAGTTGAAACAAAATATTGAAGAAGATAGGATATAGGATGGGGATAAGAAAGAAAATGTTATAGTGCACTATTTGTGAATAATGGGGCTGTGATAGTGCGCACCAACAATTGAGCAAAAGGAAGACTTTGAACCAACTAAAGGTCTATTGTGCCCCTCTAGCCTCCTTTGGTTTTCTAACAAATTCAGGGGTATAACCGTCAGTTTTCTAATTCAGAAAATTCCAACTCGTCACGGAAATTTCGCAAAAATATCCGGGAAATGGAGTGAAACTCGGAATCGGAATCCGATGCTCGGTTTACCATGAAATAATTACCAAAGTTTATTTCCATATGATAAATTATTGTACAAAGTCCTTTTACAGTCCCGGTAAAAACATAAATTTTACCCGGGTTGTTACACCCGTGCTTGCCTCCTGTGATACCCGTGATATCACCTCTGTTCCTTTTCTTGTTTCTCATGCAAGCTCCACACGACCCACTGTTCTTCTTCCAGCCATAACCCATTTTTTTTTTCTTTCTACAAACCATACCAACAATCCCTTCCTTTCGTGCAAACAACCAAAGCAACCCAGTGAAAGGAGAAGAAAAAAAAAAAACCATATCATCTTCTCCTCCTTTCCCCTTCTTGCCGACCACCATAGACCCCCAGCCGCCACCACCTTCCTCTTTCTCCTTCTCCTCTTCCCTGTACTCCTCCACCGTCGCGCCGCCGTCCTCTCCCTGCTTTCTGTCCTGTTGCTGTACCTCGACGTTGCCGTGAGGAGATCCATACCCGAGAACCACCGCCACCGTGACCACCTCTACCCGACCTCCTGCAACCTCGCCACCGCCACCTTCTCCGCCTTCCTCTTCCTCCCTCTTCCTCACCTTTGTCGCCGCCGCAGCAGAACGCACCACCGCCAGCTGGACGAGACGAGCAGACCCGTCGGCCGCCTCCTCACTTGTTGCCTTTCCGCGAACAACCGCAGCACCAACGTCGCCTTCGTCGCCGCTCCTCCTCGCGCCCCTGTTGTCGCTGCTCGCCTCTTCCTCGCCTCGTTCCTCGCCCACCGCCGCTGCAAGGTGAGCAGACCCGTGGATGGGAGATGACCCGGTTGGGTCGGGTTGGCCCGTCTCGTGGTCGGGTCGCGCCTGGGCTGGGAGTTGGGCTTGGACATGGGCTGTGCTTTTTGGCCTAGTCCGAATTAAATAAAAAAATATATAATCCTTGAAAAAAAAATATACCATATATAAATTATATTTTCTAGACATAATTATTTTGGTATATATATATATATATAATGGGTATATTACTTTGACACATAATGTATTTCTTTTTGGAAAGTAAATATGAGACAATATATTGGTTTGGAAAATATATAGGTATAGATACGTTATGGAAAACATCTTTTAAATATATATATATATATATATGATTATATCTTCTGGGAAATTATATTACGATAAATACTTTTTAGAAAAATATATATATAATTCTTATGAAAATTATTTTGGGAATAACTTTTGGAAATATATATGTAAGACTACTTTCGGTAAATATTCTGGAAATAAATATGGTATTGTATATTCTGGGGAATATTTCACTAAGTATATATAATAATACCCTTTTTTGGAAAAAAATAAAATAATAATATTTGGTAATCATATTTTGGCAAGTATAATAATTTTATGGAGATGATGACGTATAACCGAGGGGGATGATGTTTAATTTACAGTTTCTAGCATGTCATGGCATACCAATTATGTGCATCTTATGTGTGCATTTGTTATTTGTTATATAGAAGCTGGTATCGAGCAGTTTCCCGAGGAACCGGCTTTGGACCGGTTGATATTTTCAGAGTTGAGTAATCGGCTAAGGTGAGGATGGATTTCCTTTGATATGTGCCTATATTACTCGGTTGTTGTGTTTGATGATTGTTGCACTGTTGAGTGTTGCATTTGTTGTGGTCTGTTCGGGATGTTTATCCCAGTGCCTTGTTTGATTTTGGGATGTTATCCCCGTACATTAAGTTTTGGGATGTTTATCCCTGTCTCTTTTTGGTATAATGAATAATGGATTAAATAATAAAATGTGATAAGGATGTCGATCCTTGGTTTTGGATTGGGATGTCTATCCCGGTGTTTTGGTTAGGGATGTTGATCCCTGAGATTTGGTTTTTGGATGATGATGATATAATTGTCACGTGGTAAGTAGAGGTACGACCAGATGGTTAGAGACTGTTTTGTGGTGGCCATGATCTGGGTTACTTGTGACGGGCATGTTGATGCCGGTTTGATTGGGATGTTGCTCCCTGAGATTTGTTATTGGGATGTTGATCTCGGGTTCTTTTGATCTGGCACCAGGAACAGGTTGATAACCTGGTACGACCCTGACGGGGCCCGGAAAGATAAAATTGGAAATTGGATTTTTGTTTAAGTCTTTTTGGTCTTGGACCAGTTTTGGGTCGAGTCCTTTGGATTGGTATATTTTGGTTGTTATGCCTGTTTTCGACCTTGAGTATTTTATAGTGTTGCATATTGATTGTCTATCCATGGTTGGTGAGCACTTCGGACTCACCCCTCACCTGCAGGCTTTCATCCCGTAGGTTGGGTTATTTGTGGTTCAGGTATGATGCATTCCAGACAGGCTGCGGCGTTACCCCTCGGACAGGACTCGGATCCATTAGTTTGCATCGGATTTTGCATATGTTGATATTGAGATTAATATTGCTTCCGCTGTGCTATTGTTGATGTCCCCGAGGACGGGCGACGTGTTTTGATGTTGGGCCGATGGGCCAGATTTTTTATGTTTATGACGTGACACTGGGCCGTTGGGCCGGTTTCTTTGATATATTCATTGATATTATCTTTGGGCCATTGGGCCGTGTATCGTGTTGTATTTACTGTTGTAAAGTTTCGGCACATGTTTACTGAGACTGGTAAATACGGGTCGGGCGTCTCAAATTAGGTAAAATTTTCGAATTATACTTTATAAGTTATGAAGAAAAAATAATTAATACAATAATTATCTCATATAATAATATTTCCAATCCAAATTTTTACAATGTGTGTCCCTCCTTAGCTGTGATTTCTTCTCTTTTTTTTTCTTCCCAAATATATATACATATATATACAACTGAAACTTTAATTACATATATATATGTGTGTACATAAAACATTAATTAAAAATTTTATAAATAAAAATATCAAACCTAGTGATTTATGAACAAACCCAAAAATAAAACTGAAAATTCTTTCCTAACTTTTAATTCATTCATTTTAATAATTTATTCATAAGTCTTTAGAGAACGCTGGCTAGAAATTTTTGGAGGGTAGTAGGTGAAATTTTGTTTCTCTTACTATTTCAAATCACATTTTTTCAAATTTGTGCATGTAAAAATTATGATAGATGATCTCTAAAATTTTATTTGTTGCTAGCTTTGAAACGCCACGCCCCGTATTTACCGTACACGGTAAACACGTGCCGGAACTGTGACAAGCCAACCAAAATAAGCCCAAGCATAGAGTGTACACAACTGAAACCCGGGCCCAACAGCCCAAAATAGGAATCATCATAAATAACAAAACCGGCCCAATGGCCCAATAATATCAATAAAATGCACAGCGGAAGACTTAACAACTCACTAAACACTGTATGCGACATAGATGCAAACTATGGATCCAAGTCCTGTCCAAGGGATAACGCCGCAGCCTGTCTGGAATGCACCAATCCTGTACCAAAAGTAACTCATCCTACGAGATGAAAGCCCGCAGGTGAGGGGTGAGTCCGAAGTGCTCACCAACCAAGGATAAAAAGAAATATGCAAGCAACCGTAATACAGTAAAGCAAACACAGGCAAATCAACAGCACATCTCAAATAAGACTGAGCCAAGACCAAAAGAATATTTAACATAATTTCTAATTTTATCCCCCCCCCCCCCCGGTCACTAGACAAGCTAGGGTCGTACCAGGTTATCAATTAATTCCAGATGCCAGGTCAAAGAACCATACCATATCTTACTATACCGGGACCACGTCCCAAAACCGGACATTTGGTATATCCAAACCACTGGGTATTCGGTATACCCCAACCACAGGCATCAAAATGCCAACCGGATATTCGGTATATCCGAACCACTGGGTATTTGGTATACCCCAACCACAGGCAACAATATGCCAACCGGATATTCGATATATCCGAACCACTGGGTATTCGGTATACCCCAACCACAGGCATCAACATGCCAACCAAATCAAGTAACCAAACCAAGTAACCGACCATAGCATCCCAAAATTGATTTTCAAACCATCGGGTCGTACCACTACTTTCCACATGACAATTGTATCATCATCTCAAATCAATTCCAATTTCCAACTTCCAATTTCCATTCCTCAATTATCCATATCATAGTTTATTCCAATTATCCAATCACAACACTGACTACCGACAACAGTCACAATATCCCTAACAGTCAAACAATTATCCAACTTCCTATTAACTCAAATTATACAACAGACCACTCCATCAACAGTTTCATAGCATCAGTTATTCTCAATCCAACATCAATCACAACACAGTATCCAAGAAACCAATAACAGTCAACACAGTAGTTCAATCAAGCAGGACAATATCAGCGTATCACACTCAAAACCAACATCAACAATCCATATTATCAAATAACCAACAAATATATATATCATCTCAATTTTCCAATATTCATTTTCTCAAGTTATTCAACTTCCATTATCACAAGTTAATCCACAGACCCAACCAATCAACAGTCTCATAACTCCAATTAATCACAATTAACAGTTCAACAATTATCCACAATTTCCACAAGTTCAACAACACAGTCCAGCAACAGCAACAACAATAACCATCGCAGTCAAATAACTATCAAGGATCATCTCAGTAGTTCAATCAAACAGTAAATCACACAGTATTACAGGCACATATCAAGGGTTATCCATCCTCACCTTGGTCGATTACTCAACTCCGGAAACAATGACCGGTCCGACGCCGGCTCCTCGGGAAACTGCCCGATATCCAAACCTATACCACAAGACAATATATACACATAAATGCATATAATCGGTATGCTATGATGCCAAAACTGCGAAATACCCATCCCGGTTATATATCCTTTATTATCATCTTTTACCGAAAATATTTTACCGTACGTATATCCGAATATAATTTCGGTACCATACTTTAATTAAAACTCTTAAAAATATTTTCATAAATTTACTATACTTTTCCCAAAATAATTTTTCATAAGAGCCACTTACCATAATATAATTTTCTTGAAAATAATTATGCATGTATTTATCCATAGTGTCAAAGGTATTTACCGTACATAAATTTTCAAAGATATATTTCATTTCATAATTTCTTTAATTCCTCAAAAATAGTAATACGCCAAAATATTTTTAATTACGTACTATGCATATACTTCCAGGAATTATTCCCCAAGGATAATAGAATTATTATGCATATATGTCCATATATTTTTTGAAACATATCCGTAATTTACATATCGAAATTATTTACCACATAATAATTTTTTTAAAAAAATGATATACACTATATCACAATTTCTTAAAAATATTATTTCAGAATAATTACTTATTTCCAGAAGAAATTATATCCCATGATATATATTTTTTTCAGATTATTAAATGCAATAATAATTATTTACATATTATTTAATTTTCGGGTTGGGCCAGGTATAATGCTAAGCCCAACAGAAATTCAACTCATAATTACCCAAGGTCACTAAGGTTCAGGTCGGCAAGACCAAGCCCAGGAAATAGACCCAACCACGGGCCCATGCCAAGGGTCGGTCCAGCGCCATCACAACCCATGCCCTGACCCGTTTGAGGATCCGGTCACTCACCCTCAAGACCCGGACTCCACGGGTTCGGCGGACGGAGCAAGGTGGCGGGGCGAGCAGCAGGACGAACGGCGAGAGGAACGCGGCGTCGCGTGAGGAGGAACGGCTGCGGCTGACAACGCCGAGGAGGAAATCGAGGCGACGATCTCGAGGAGGCGGTCGATGGACCTGCTGGTGAAGTCGACGCGAAGAGGAGACACGCAAGGCGACGGCGATGCATCCCCAGCGGCGGCGCAACACGTGCAGGAGGACGACAACACGATCCAGGGGCGACAAGCAGGCGTTGGGGGAAAAGTCGTGCGGCGAGTAGGCGGCGGCTACTCGTCGTCGGGTTGTCAGCGGCACTCCTCTCCCCCTCTTCTCTTTTTTTTTTTTCTACTTTCCCTCCTTTCTTTTTCTTTCTTTCATTTCTTTTTTTTTTTCCTCTCCTTTTTTTCTTCTCCTCCTCTTTCTTTTCTCTCTTTTTTTTTTTTTCTTTTTCTTCCCTCTTTTTTTCTCTTTTCCTCTCTTTTTTTTCTCTTCTCTTTTCTCTTCACCGGCTTTAAACTGTATTTTTTTTTACTATTCAACATGTGATCCGTCAATAATGTAAATCGTCTGCATTACGGAGCGAGTCCGGTCCGGACCAGAAAATAACTGATACCCCCTTAGTTATTTTCCGGTGTGATTTTTCCGAAAATCCCGGGACCCGAAAAATACCGACTTAGGCCCGAAAAATCCAAGGAAAAATCACGAGCGCGGGAAAACTCTCGGTTTCGAAAAATGACGCCCGATTTACCTTGAATTAATTACCCAAGATTAATTCAGCAGTAAATCATGGTAAAAAGACTTTTACAGTCCCGGTAAAAATCAAAAATTTTACCCGGGCTGTTACAGTCTACTTACCTTAAAAAGAATTTCGTCCCCGAAATTCCGTCTTATCCGTGGGTCCTACCACGATAAGCTTCTGGCACATTCTGCCAGGTGTCCAACCTCAACCCGAGATACCGCTTATACCCTTAAGCGTCATCTCGTCCTCTATAAGAACCAAACCTCATGACTGGCATACTCACACACAGCCATGGACTCTCCACTGAGATCAAGAACTACCTCAGACTCTGAGAACAACAGCTACATCGGCGGCACTGCCTTCCCGACAAGCTCCGATAAAAACATCCCAAGAAGCGGTTCAAAACCAACATCATCGGCCTGAAGGAGCACATGGTCGTCTCCAGCAGACGGCGAAAGAAGCGTGTTCCCATGAAAACTGAGGATAAAAAGGGTAAGGCGATAGCTGAGAGCAGCACTCCACAGCGGACGCTGACGCAGCTGAACGTCTCGCTGAAGAAGATCAGCTCGGCGGTGTTGCAGATCGAACTGGCGTGCGCGGAGCTCTTCCCTCACATGAAGAACGTACAAAATCTTGTAAAAGATCTGGAGAAGCAAGTAACTCCATAGAGTACTTCTTCTCCTATTGTAAAACTATATAAAATAAAGAAAATAAGCTTTCTTTTTAAATCTAAATCTCTTGTTAAATTGTGAAAACTTATGCTAACAGAAAGATAAAAACATCTCAAAGCAGAACAAAAAAATCAATAATAAGTATATAAAATCAAATATAAGAAATTAAAAACAAAATTCGTTTAACAAAATCAAAACATAAAGAAGTTAAAACAAAAACACGTTTTCATGATCAGTGCCCAAATCGATCCTAAGCATCCTCGATCCCGAGAAACGTGACACGTACAACTAACGGTGACGTCGGTTTCCCTCGTGAAAAGACGTCCGTTAACTCGTAAGGTGACGATCACGAGAGCGTCCTGTGTCCCTCGAAAGAAACGTACCCACTTGTTCACAATTTCCGCATGAGCCAAAAACGTCTGTTAGGTCTCGCATCTCTCCACGATGTCCCAACAGCTGTAAACTTGTCGCACATGCACTCCACTCGAGGTGCGGTCCCATCAGTCCAGCCTCAACGGTAACGGATGCATGTGATAAAAGATGCAGGAAAATAGAGAAAACCATGAAAAGAAAGGACAAGGTAGCCAGAGCGAAAGAAAATCATAAGATGGAAAAAGGCTGAAAAACTCTGGCATGGTAGTCCGAAAAACGTATAAAGTAACAAAGCAATAAATGAAACAACGGCAAAATCTTCAAAAAGCAAATCTTGAAAATCAAAAACACTAAACAGGCTCCCCATAAGAGTATAAAAGACGGAGCGGTGAGGTGTAAATCATCAAAAGCATTTTAAAAGCAAACAAAACGTCCAGGCAACCAAAACCACAACGCTCAAAAACAAAATACCCACTCGTCCAAACACGATGCCTGCTCCATCTTCCGTTTTCTTCGTCGAAGGTGCCAATCTAGGCAGAAGGAACCGTCTGGCCTACAACATGGTCAACGAGCGTCCAGAAGAGCTACCGAATGAGCTCGGAAGAATGCCGCGTCTGGTCTTTGTCGACGAACTCTACTCATCGCGGTTCTTCATCACTCCCACGGAAGAGACGTTCTTCCTGGAAGACCATGGCACTCTGAGGACCTCCTACTACGGCTCGGCAAACTCCATCATGTTCTTCTTCTTCGAAAGGCTACAGGAGTTCAACCTGGAGTCCACTTGCCATACCCTGGAGCAAGGCACCTACTATCAGCTCTCGATGATGGCCCAGAGCATGCCCAGGGTAACTCGTCCGCCCGTAACTTGGCAAAAGGCCCGACTACTGGTGTGGAACTGCAGAGGAGTCGCAAGGCGTTCCCAGGAGTTCCCGCGTACTCTGAGGGACCTGAAGAACCAATACAAACCAAACATGGTTCTTCTTACCGAGACCTAGTGGCTGCCTCAAGACGATCACGGTCTCATCCCACTCCGGTTCCCTCAAGCAAATCGGTTCGAGCTTCCCGGCCAGGACAACAGAGGCGGCATGTGGTTCTCGTGGAGCGACAGCATCCAAGTCAACATCAACAATGACCCTACTAGCTTCCGGGTCAATGTCGTTCCAAGGCGTTAAATGTATTTTTTTTTATAAAATATCAATGTACTATTTCTGTTTGTAATGGTAATATTTGCAATATTAATAATATTTGTATTTACGCTTATTTATGGCATCATTTACCTCATATGTGAATGTTCTGCGACAGCTGGCGTCCCTTGATTGGATCCATAATGCACGGACTAAAATGATATAAAAAAATAAATAAATAGAGCGAACTATGCAAACAAGGACAACAAACACACAAAGACTTCCCAACAAGACCTAACGCCCGCTCCGCTACCAAAATGAAACGCCCCGCCCCGTATTTACCGTACACAGTAAACACGTGCCGGAACTGTGACAACCCAACCAAAATAAGCTCAAGCATACAGTGTACACAACTGAACCCGGGCCCAACAGCCCAAAATAGGAATCATCATAAATAACAAAACCGGCCCAATGGCCCAATAATATCAATAAAATGCACAGCGGAAGACTTAACAACTCACTAAACTGTATGCGACATAGATGCAAACTATGGATCCAAGTCCTGTCCAAGGGATAACGCCGCAGCCTGTCTTGAATGCACCAATCCTGTACCAAAAGTAACTCATCCTACGGGATGAAAGCCCGCAGGTGAGGGGTGAGTCCGAAGTGCTCACCAACCAAGGATAAACAGAAATATGCAAGCAACCGTAATACAGTAAAGCAAACACAGGCAAATCAACAGCACATCTCAAATAAGACTGAGCCAAGACCAAAAGAATATTTAACATAATTTCCAATTTTAATTCACAGCCCCCGTCACTGGACAAGCTAGGGTCGTACCAGGTTATCAATTAATTCCGGACGCCAGGTCAAAGAACCATACCATATCTTACTATACCAGGACCACGTCCCAAAACCGGATATTTGGTATATCCAAACCACTGGGTATTCGGTATACCCCAACCACAGAAATCAAAATGCCAACCGGATATTCGGTATATTCGAACCACTGGGTATTTGGTATAGCCCAACCACAGGCAATAACATGCCAACCGGATATTCGGTATATCCGAACCACTGGGTATTCGGTATACCCCAACCACAGGCATCAACATGCCAACCAAATCAAGTAACCAAACCAAATAACCGACCATAGCATCCCAAAATTAATTTTCAAACCATCGGGTCGTACCACTACTTTCCACATGACAATTGTATCATCATCTCAAATCAATTCCAATTTCTAACTTCCAATTTCCATTCCTCAATTATCCATATCATAGTTTATTCCATCTTACTTTCTTTTCTATAGCTTATCTAAGGGATGTGGGCGATACAAAGTTTATGAGACAGAACTGCTTTAATTTATCCTATCTAGAATTCGTTCGACTCGTGGGAAATAAATATCTTAAACGGTGAGAATCGAGTGAATCCTAAATTGTATTGTCCTTGTTTTTTTTGTCTATATATCCATAATCATCTAATCAAATAAATGAAATTTCAATAACTCCATAAGAAAGAACACTTCTTTCACGATTTGAAGTTATACGATTGAAGATTCATTTCTTATTATTCAATAAGCTAATTCGGACAATTGCGCCAATTCCAATTTTAATTTCCCTGCTACCTGTTTCATAGCTTTAATTTGAGCTGCGGATCCTACTCTGGAAACAGAAATACCAACATTAATAGCGGGTCGGATTCCGGCATTGAATAGATCCGCGGATAAGAATATTTGTCCGTCTGTAATGGAAATTACATTAGTAGGAATATAAGCCGAAACGTCTCCCGATTGAGTCTCCACTATTGGTAAAGCAGTCAACACTGACTACCGACAACAGTCAAACAATTATCCAACTTCCTATTAACTCAAATTATACAACAGACCACTCCATCAACAGTTTCATAGCATCAGTTATTCTCAATCCAACATCAATCACAACACAGTATCCAATAAACCAATAACAGTCAACACAGTAGTTCAATCAAGCAGGACAATATCAGCGTATCACACTTAAAACCAACATCAACAATCCATATTATCAAATAACCAACAAATATATATATCATCTCAATTTTCCAATATTCATTTTCTCAAGTTATTCAACTTCCATTATCACAAGTTAATCCACAGACCCAACCAATCAACAGTCTCATAACTCCAATTAATCATAATTAACAGTTCAACAATTATCCACAATTTCCACAAGTTCAACAACACAGTCCAGCAACAGCAACAACAATAACCATAGCAGTCAAATAACTATCAAGGATCATCTCAGTAGTTCAATCAAACAGTAAATCACACAGTATTACAGGCACATATCAAGGGTTATCCATCCTCACCTTGGCCGATTACTCAACTCCGGAAACAATGACCGGTCCGACGCCGGCTCCTCGGGAAACTGCCCGATATCCAAACCTATACCACAAGACAATATATATACATAAATGCACATAATCGGTATGCTATGATGCCAAAACTGCGAAATACCCATCCCGGTTATATATCCTTTATTATCATCTTTTACCGAAAATATTTTACCGTACGTATATCCGAATATAATTCCGGTACCATACTTTAATTAAAACTCTTAAAAATATTTTCATAAATTTACTATACTTTTCCCAAAATAATTTTTCATAAGAGCCACTTACCATAATATAATTTTCTTGAAAATAATTATGCATGTATTTATCCATATTGTCAAAGGTATTTACCGTACATAAATTTTCAAAGATATATTTCATTTCATAATTTCTTTAATTCCTCAAAAATAGTAATACGCCAAAATATTTTTAATTACGTACTATGCATATACTTCCAGGAATTATTCCCCAAGGATAATAGAATTATTATGCATATATGTCCATATATTTTTTGAAACATATCCGTAATTTACATATCGAAATTATTTACCACAAAATAATTTTTTTAAAAAAATGATATACACTATATCACAATTTCTTAAAAATATTATTTCAGAATAATTACTTTTTTCCAGAAGAATTTATATCCCATGATATATATTATTTTCAGATTATAAAATGCAATAATAATTATTTACATATTATTTAATTTTCGGGTTGGGCCAGGTATAATGCTAAGCCCAACAGAAATTCAACCCATAATTACCCAAGGTCACTAAGGTTCAGGTCTGCAAGACCAAGCCCAAGAAATAGAGGAACGCGGCGTCGCGTGAGGAGGAACGGCTGCGGCTGACAACGGCGAGGAGGAAATCGAGGCGACGATCTCCAGGCGGCGGTCGATGGACCTGCTGGTGAAGTCGACGGGAAGAGGAGACACGCAAGGCGACGGCGATGCATCCCCAGCGGCGGCGCAACACGTGCAGGAGGACGACGACACGATCCAGGGGCGACAAGCAGGCGTTGGGGGAAAAGTCGTGCGGCGAGTAGGCGGCGGCTACTCGTCGTCGGGTTGCCGGCGACACTCCTCTCCCCCTCTTCTCTTTTTTTTTCTTTTCTACTTTCCCTCCTTTCTTTTTTTTTCTTTCATTTCTTTTTTTTTTCCTCTCCTTTTTTTCTTCTCCTCCTCTTTCTTTTCTCTCTTTTTTTTTTTCTTTTTCTTCCCTCTTTTTTTCTCTTTTCCTCTCTTTTTTTCTCTTCTCTTTTCTCTTCACCGGCTTTAAACTGTGTTTTTTTTTTTACTATTCAACATGTGATCCGTCAATAATGTAAATCGTCTGCATTACGGAGCGAGTCCGGTCCGGACTAGAAAATAACTGATACCCCCTTAGTTATTTTCCGGTGTGATTTTTCCGAAAATCCCAGGACCCGAAAAATACCGACTTAGGCCCGAAAAATCCACGAAAAAATCACGAGCGCGGGAAAACTCTCGGTTTCGAAAAACGACGCCCGATTTACCTTGAATTAATTACCCAAGATTAATTCAACAGTAAATCACGATAAAAAGACTTTTACAGTCCCGGTAAAAATCAAAAATTTTACCCGGGCTGTTACAGGCTTAACTTTCAATAGCAATTATTTTTTCACTAATTCTATTTTTGTCACATGTCAATCTAGTCGGTGGTTATTTTCGCTCCATAGTACCAAGAATTCAGTATTTTATTTAAATTGGACTATATATTTTTTTCATTATTTTTGAGACTGATGGTGGAGAAATTAATTTGTGATCTAATGGGAGGAGATATGGGAGATAACTTCTAAAGTAAAGAGAATGATTCAAGGATAGTTTGTTCATTGAAAAAATCAACAGTATGTTGTAAAAAAAAAACAATGAATATAATTTGTGTAATAGTGGCTTTTTGAATGTTAGTCATTCAAACACAATATTTTATGGATCATCTCATGTTGTTATTTTTATGTCTTATTTTTATATTTTTATATTCTCTAGTTTAGATAATTTTATAATTTTTTCATTTTAGAACACGATATATCAACTTTCATCCAATGAGAGTGTATCACGAGATTGCTGTAACGCTTAAAATTTTGTATATAGATACATTTAGAATTGCACTTGATGACCATATTTTGTTATTCCTATATTATTTTGGCAGATAATGCTTGTGTATAATTTTTTTTTTGGAGATAATGCTTTTCACAATACTTTTTTTCTACATGATGGGTGTGGCCCAAACTAGTTGAAATTAAATACAAACAAAACGTTGCTAAAAATCAGTCTTACCAGCTAACTGTTGCCAGAGAAGAAAGAGGAAAAAATTAATCAATTTTAATTTTATAATTAAAATGTAAACATATGATATTATATACTAATTTAATATGAAACATAATTAAAAAATAAAAAAATAAAAACAAATGGGTTTAATACAAACTAGGCTGCATGTCATTTCAAACTTTTTATATAGACTTATTTTTTAGAAAAAGTTAAGATTTACCTTAATGATAAGAAAAATATAAAGGTATCATATTAATTGATAATTTACTGTAGAAAAACTCATCCATATAGTTCAGGTAATAACGGAAGACAATGAGTGTTTAACATTTGAAGTTAAAATTTTTCATATTTTCATACTGGGGTATAGAAGCGCAAAAAGAAATAATTGATGCACGATTTTCTAATTTACTTTTTTTTAGTATCAAATTATAACTTAACCATAAAGGCCCACACAACACAACCAGGTGTCCCTAATATCATAGCAATGCCCTAAAAGGATAAGTATAAAACTATTATAAAACAACCTCAATTATAAAACTATTTAATCTTTTCCCCCCATTGCTACTTTTCCACCAGCTACAGCCGCCTACACAAAACGACTCACCCAATCACCAATCATAAACCCTAACCACCCACCCAATCATAAACCCTAACCACCCACCCACCAACGACCAACGATGAAGGGGAGTAAGAAATGTGACAACTGTGGAGTCACGTTCCAAGGGCCCAATATCATCACTTGCAACTCTTGCAAGATGGGAACTGGCGAAAACATCAACCTCTTCTCGAGGAGACTACGCCTATCAGATAAGGTTTTTTTTTTTTTTTTTGTCGAAAGTTAAATATCATTAATTATAAAATAAAATACACTTGGATAGATGCTAGAGTTGGTAACTCTAGGACTCCAAGAAGATTACAAATACTCAAATAAGAAGAACATAACACAGTGAACATATAGGAGAGACTACACAAACTAACAAACCGAAGTAAATACTGATACCGGTCTTCTGTGGAGCTAATCTGCAAGGACTTAGAAGATTTGAGTGTGGCCCAAAAAGCCACGGGTTGTCGGGGAAGTAAGAAAGCGTTCTTCACGAAGAAGGGTCCTGTAGATGACAGGATACACAATCTAAACAACTTTTGGAAAGAAAAGTCGTTCCCATAGGCCGAACCCAACGGCACTCTTGAATCAAAACTAACGGCTCTTACAGAGGGAAACCACCCAAAGAAGACATTAACAACGGGATGAAAGAGACGTGAGAACTCCCACCCGTATACTAAAACTTCACCATAATGCTTCGCCTCGCCTCCCACTCGAAGTAAATCACCAACACGAGAACAAGATTCTCCCATCCGTGACTTGCTTACCGGAAAGCTTGACCTTGCCCATGGGAAGAACAAAATACTCTCACAAGGAGAAACACTCTCACAAGGAGAACAACTCTCACAAAGAGAACAACTTTTATTCCCATATAAGGGTACTAGATCTATAACAATACTAAAAGAGTAAGAAGATGAACTAGAGAAGTGGGGGGGTTCACCATGGATGGTGAAGGAACCATCCATGGCAACCCCCATTTTGAATTTTGAAGAAGAGAAAAACTAGAGAGAAGGAGGAGCCTCTCTCACTAGAATTTGAAAAACTTAGTTTTTTGGTATACACATCGCTATCCTATCAGATAAGGTTAGAATTTATATATCTATAACATAAAATACACCTAGATCTGCCCGAATCTATATATCTATTATATAAATACACCTAGATCTGCGCGATTAAACAATGAATGATTAGATCTGCGGAAAAAATGGGCCTAACTTTGTATTTATCAATTCTATAAAAAAAAAAAAACACTTTGTATTTATCTACATGACTCCAATATCTGTATTTATTGACAGATGGGCGGACAGAGGGGCGGCGCAAGAAGGCCACGCAGAGGAGCACAGCCAGGCGCAGCCGGCGAGGTACTAAAAATAACTACTAAATCTAAAACTACACATGTTCTTCTTGTACATTGCTAATATTTATCCATATTCGACTGACGCCCTTTAATATGCTTGAACATGTTGCACGCGCGCCTTTAATATGCTTGAACATGTAGCGCGCGCCTTTAACATGCTTGAACATCTTGCACGCGCCTTTAACATGCTTGAACATCTTGCACGCGCCTTTAACATGTTGCACTGCTCTTGCACGCGCCTTTAACATGTTGCACTGCTCTTGCACGCGCCTTTAACAATGTTGAACTGTTCTTGCACGCGCCACGCGCCTTGATGTTCCTCGATGTTCCTCTGTTTTTCTTGTTCAGGCACCTCCAGCTCCTGCTGCCGATGCTGAGGTGGCACCTCCAGCTCCTCCTGCCGATGCTGAGGTGGCACCTCCAGCTCCTCCTGCCGATGCTGAGGTGGCACCTCCAGCTCCTGCTGCCGATGCTGAGGTGGATGCTGGGGTGGAAAACTGACTGATCCAAGAGAGCTCTGAGCCTTTGAAGAAGCCCGCAAGCCTGCACACAGATACAAATAGTAAATAATTGTGTGTTGTTGACTTATGCTTCAGACTATTTGTTTGCCTATTTGCTTTTTCATATGACTATTTTGCTATGTTTATGCTCCTAGATCATCGATTTATGAATCATATGCTAGACTGCAATTGTGTTAGTATCTGCTCTATGAATCTGCTGCTGCAAAAACTTACACACAGCCTATTTGCTTTCACATCTATTATGCTTTGCTTATGCTTTGATCATCGATTCATGAATCAGATGCTATACTGCTAATTCTATCTATTCATATTTATGAATCTGCCGCGATGTATGAATCTGCTGCTACAAAAACTTACTGATTAATGCCCAGGTAGGCATACAGCCCAGATAGGCAGTATCTGCTTTCCGATGCCCACAAACATAGATAGGCCTCCAACCCTGCCCACAACGAAACATAGATTGCAAAAATCAGGGACAGATACTTTAACCGTATCCTAACACTATAATAAACCTACAATATCCAAATGCTAATGCTTGGAAGAGGAGGAGAGGACGGTAGGGGAGGATGAGAAAGGAGATGAGAGGATGAGGAGAGAAGGGGACATGTACAGGAGAGGGAGAAACGTAAGTGGGGTAGAGCCGTAGTGGAGAGTATTTAATATTTGGGAGGGTTTGGGCTTTTTTTTTTGTCAGCAGGGTTTGGGCGTTTAAAACCATACGAAAACCGAAGAGATAAATTTCTTTGTTTAGGCCTGCGACGTCTTAGTCGCGTTGGCAACTCCCACCAAGTGTGGGGCTGAAGGGCTGAAGGTCGTGGGTTCTAACCCGACCGGTTGTGTTAACTTAGAATTTAGGATTAGGGTAGAGTAGGATCAGGGTAGAGTAGGAATTTCATGTGCCAAAAAAAACTTTGTTTGTTTAGGAAAGATATATTTTCCAAGTTTTAGGATTAGGGTAGAGTAGGAATTTCATGTGCCAAAAAACTTTGTTTGTTTAGGAAAGATATATTTTCCAAGTAAAAAGTTTATTATTTATCAGGAAACAACAAATCTTTTGTTCTTTTGTTCAAATCTTAAGAAAACCATCCCTAAAAATGGAATACAACGCATCTTTTCGACAAAAAGAAAAGAGGAATATAACTCATCTGAGCTGTGCGCAGACCGACCCACAACTGGATGATGATTCTTTACGACGCCTCACTCATTGGGCCTTTGCTATTGCAACCTTCTGCAACAAAGATTTATAAAATCTGAAAAACAAAAACAAAACGAGCAAGGTAAAATAGAAAGCACTAGTATGTATTAGAAGGCATAATACGATTGTACTATCAAATTTTGAGAAAAAAAATTAAAGGTGCACAGATCTAATTTGTGATGTCATCTATTCATTGATCGGAGGCCGTAGAGGAATGAAGAATAGAGAAAATTTCAAATCATTGAAGCTTTTTATAAAAGAACAGACAATTAAAAACAATAAATAGATCGAGAAGTTAGGTGCCAGGCTAAGGGCCGATTCAGAAGACTAGGACTTTTATCAGAACTGTACTACTGCCCATTAACATTTTAAAGCTTGAAAAAGACATCAACCATAGATCTGCTGCAGATCTAAAGAAAACCTAAGACCTACATAAGCATTAAGCATTCTAGAATAATTGTACTTTTGATTAGTTCTGCTAGATCCTGTCAGTAAAAAAAAAAAATTGTTAATACTCCTACTTCAAATATTATTTTAAAAAACACCATCTGGAATCTCAACAAAATCTCTAAATCTGTATAACACCAATAAATCTCTCCTTTTTTCATCAAAGACCAAAATAAAGATGGGAGAGAATGAAAAGAAAATCTGCAACTCTAGCCAAAGGGAAGCACAAAATTAAAAGAAAAATCATCCGAAAACAGAAAAAAGGAGAAAATTAATGTTGTTGGATGGAAAATAGTAAGCAAAACGGCCTCATGAACCCTTTCAAAAGGATAGCCATAGATGAAATGATTCCACAACATACCCTTTTCCCTTCCCTTCTTCAGGAGTTCAATTCTCTTCCTCAGGAGTACAAAAGTACCATAGCACTTTGTTAGAGAGCACCATCACCGGAGAGAAGACTAAAGCAGGTTGCAGAAAATTCCAAAGCCAAATAGACAGAAAAAAGAAATTCCATGTCAATTGAGGGGCTTTCAGAATCTGCAAGAAGGGATGTGGAATAAAAAAATAATGCTAAAAATCACTGGGAGAGTGTTCAAGATCTGAAGTAGTGAAAGGAGGTGGTTGTTGGCGGAGGATAATGAAGAGGTGAGTGAAATGGTGGCGATGAGACCAGAGAAGGCCACATCCTCATGAAGTGAGCACAAGATGGGGCAAGTTGAGAAAAAAGGAATATATATTTTCATAAAGAAAGAAACGAATGTGGTGGGGTAGACAGATAAGAGTATTGAATATTACGATGCTACTACTATTTAGTTAAGAGTATTTGGTTTAGATTAAGCTTTTCAAACCAGAGACGCACCGTTGATGAGCATATTTCTCGCGTTTCACTTGGATGCACAAGATTTTTTAGCATGCACATCTCTTCAGCCGATATTCAACTTTTAGAAAAAAATCCTTTCAAGAAGATATCGTTTCCAAATTTTCCCATAATTTCTCATGCATTTAATATTTGAATGAATCACAAGTCACGAGGCAGTTATGTGGCCCCCGGTAGACAAGGCTCCTCCTCGTCTCCACGTGACATTAATTACTACTGACATTAATTTCTACCTTTCATAAGTTTTTTTTTTTCTTTCTAGATAACCGCCCATTTCTATTTTAATGCTAACTCAAAGTTGCTGTATGAACTATTCGACAAAAAAAAAGGTTACGCACGATCATCCAACCGTCAAAGTATTATTATTTTTTGGTCTCAATCCAACAGTCAAATTATACTAGTCCCCTACAGGGGTATCACATTAAAAAATAAAACAAAATGTTTTTGTAGGAAGAAATGTCAAAACATTTTGCAACATATAGAAATGCTAAAATCAAATAAAAAATATTGCTTCACTTTAAAAAAAAATTGGTGTACCAATTGAATGCAACATATCTACAATCTTTTATGAAAACATTTAATGGCTTCGTAGACAGTCCTGAATTAATCCTCATTTTTTATTTGTTTATATCACATCAAATTTAACAAATTTTGATTGGTTCTTCTTTTTGCTTCTTTCATATTATATTTAATTGTCATTTTTTATTTGCTTAGATCACATCAAAGTTAACAAATCTAAATTAATCCTAATATATGAGGGGTTTCTTCTTTTATATTATATGATTTATCATAGTGTTTCATTTTAACAGACTCGATGACTAGAGTGAATATAATTATGGAAAACAAATAAATAAATAAATTTGATTTAACATATGACCAAGAAAATTAACGCAACACCTAATGATGTTGATGAACCAATAATTATCAAGGAAATACTAGTTTTAAAATAGCATGACTTCCTATGAAACTTTTCCTCCTTTAGTCCCTACTGCATCTGCATCCCATCCTGTCAAGCCCCAGATCCCTTTCTAGAGATGCAAGATGCAAAGATTACGAAGGCTACTCCCTCTTGTGTATCCTTTCTGGAAACTCTTATGAGGGACCAAGAGCGCGCACAGACGAGACAATTTGTTGTGGATTTGGTTGAAGTTAACCTTGTTCGTATGGAGTTCGTGGATGGTAATCAGCTTCACCTGTCTTTTGAGCTTGACAAGGAGTACTATAAGCAATTGTGCCTCCCCTGGCGCAAGTCCCTGATTCTTCAAGTATTGGGCCGAGATATTGGTTACAAGGCGTTGCATACTCACTTGGGGCAAATTTGGCAGCCGAAGAATCATCTTGATTTATCGAATTTTGGTGCAGGTTGTTTCCTTTGCTCCTCTTTCTCAGCCTGAGGACAGTGAAAAATTTATTAAGCGAGGGTCATGATGGTGCAAGGCCATTATCTCACAATGAGGCAATGCCTTCTCAAGTTTTGCCTAAAGACTAATGTTATTGAGCAGACATTTGCTTGGGTAAGAATTCCTAGCCTCTCTTTAATGTATTATGATGATGATTTCTTGGAAAACTGTGGCTAGAGGTGTTGGGTTTCATATCCGGGTTGACTCGAACACTTCTACTACTTTTTGAGCTTTGTATGCTAGGATGTGCGTGGAAATTGATTTAAAGTTGCCCCTAGTTCCTGACGTCACTACCCGGGGTGGAGAGGTTCAAGGTCCAATATGTGGGCCTCAATACCATCATCATTCTAGTTCATGCCCCTCCCTTTCTAAGAGTAACATTGGTATTTCTATTATTAACTCAAAAGACAGGTGAAGCTGATTACCATCCACGAACTAGTTCATTCTAGTTCATGCCCCTCCCTGTCTAGTGTGAATGCTAATGAGCTAATGGAACAGGATGATCAAGAGAGGTCTTATGGTCTTGAGGGTGTGAACACCTAAATTTGACTCATAAAAATTATATTGAGATTGGACTCCAGACATGTTTGAATCATAAGATTGATGAGTTAGTCTTGGGTTGAAGCGTGGATGGGGTTTAATTTTAATAGAATTTATACGTCATAGTAATTAAGACTTTTATATGCCTAGGATTAATGAGACAATTTAATCATAAGATATGTTAAGGACTAAATTGCTAAAATGTATTTTATCTCATTAAATTTGGACTTGTTTATTTATTAAACCCAATTATATTTATTCTTGGGTTGAAGATAAATATAAGGGTCCAATTTAATAAGGTATGGACTTTTTATCAGAGTTGCACAGCCCATTAACACCTTGCGTGCAGACAAATTTAGCTCTGATTTTCGTAGAAAATCAGAGTTAAATCATTCCTTAATAGCAAGAATATTTTTGGTATGATTTTGGCTTAAAATGAGGAATCAATGTGTAATTAGTCAATTAGGAGATGATTGAGAGGAGTAGTAATCAAGAAAGCAGAAGATTCTGGGCAATCTAGGGGTTAATTACGCGGTAGGATCAATCAGGGAGAAATTAGGGGAGAATCAGGACCGAAAAAGGAAAGAACGGGTGAAACGCGTAGGCGCGGGCGGTCATCTCGAGATGACTGCCGGGCCTGGGCGGTCTTCCACCTATGACCGCCGGCCTGGCTGTCATCCATAGGATGACCGCCGGCCATGGCGATCATGCACCCCCAGAAACGCGTTTTCTCCCGATTTTCGCCCGTAATCTGATTCTACTCGGTTTTGGCCCAGATTTTTGGCCATTACCTTGGACATTAAGTTGGTCCACGCTCCTAGGCTACCTAGAATACTATAAATAGGACCCTCCTCTCACATTTCAGGGGACACACATTCTATTACACAAACACTCTTCATAAAGCTTAGAAGCTTGGAGAAACTCTTTCTATCCAAGCTTAAGAAATAGTTTCATAGGCAAAACTCTGGTAGAATTTCGTGGGTAGCATCATCCATTGAAGGCAGCAAGAGGGGAAAATCAAGAAGAACTCCAAGATTGAGTTGAGGAGTGGGAGGAAATTGTGTGGGAGACATAACCCAAACCAAGGAGCTAGAGGAGGGCTACAAGAGGTAATCCTAATCCCTTTTTGTCTGACCAATTATTGTTGAGATGTTGATGTTGGTGATGATGTGATTATTGTGACGCCATGTTGAGATCTACGTGGGCTTTGAACCCGGTCGCCGGGGTACGTAGGTGGTTTCTAGTGGTGGAAACTCAAGCCCAATCTTCTTCTTCTCCCCTTTCTTTTTAATATACAGTTATTATGTGTTTTGGTGCTCACACTTGCACACTTGCACAAGGCATGCAAAATCCTTTAATTGCACAAAGTTTCGCCCCAACATGGATGGGTGCCTGACACCTCCCATCCATGACGAATTCCCGGGTCCAGCATCTTTGGTTCGCTATCCAGTAGCCTAAATGGAGTCACCTAAAGGGGTTTTCCCAAGTTTTTGTCCCTTAATAAAATTTGAGTGGCGACCGCAAAGATGTTGGATGATGGTTATGAAGAAGGTGTAAGGGAAATGTGAATAGGCCCAAGTGATTTTGGGTCGAGTATTTACAGCTGGCGACTCCGCTGGGGACTTTGAGGGTTCAAGAAACTTTGTGCAATCATTGTATTTCTGTATGCCTTTCTATGTGTCATCATAAGTGCCCTGCATTCATGATAAATGTTGTGAAGCCCATACCGTAAGAGGGCCAGGGGATCCAAATCCGCTACAATGTTTTCTTTAAGCGATTGTAGCTTGTGTTAACCGGTTTCTTATCATTTTATATTGTATTAGATACTGTTATCAATTAGTGTTCTTTTTGGATTGGTTATATGATTTTTTTGCGCGTGTCCAGGTTTATGGCTATTGCTCTTTGTTGTGTCTACTTTTCTAATACCCTTGGCTATTGTTCATCTTTTCTTTGTGATTATTGTGCTTCTTCGCAGGGGAATTTCTTTCTTTGGAATAATTTGATGTTCTTGATCCCTTGATTTTCTGCATATCATCCATTGTTGTTGTCCTTTTTGTGTGCCCATAATGCTGAGTTTGTTATGCTAATATGCTAATCTTACTTTTGCCTCTGACTGCTTGCATCATGTTGTCATATATATCAGTTTGCTGGATTTGTGTTTAGTGCTGATTCATGATTACCATTTTTTTTTAACTGGCCTGCTGTGTTGAAACATCATCTTATAAATATCACTAATTTCTACTGCTATTGCGATGCCTTTATCTTTGGTTTACATATCTCTTATCTTGATGCTTATCTCATTTATTAATTCTCTTAATTTAGTGCCGATCTTTTAGATATTTGAAAGATATGTTTTCGATAAATATGTTCATGCTGGATTTTTTTTTACAATTTGGTTTATGCCCCTCCTTACTGTTGTTAAGAAAAGTATATGGACAGTTATTCATCTATGTTTTCTCTTGGTGCATCTATGTGTATATATGCATTCACTCCATATTATCTTCTACTCTTGTTGCGTGAATTTTTTTTTTTTTATTATTGTTTCATAACTATTGGCAAAAAACATGGACACGGTTAGAGAGAGAGAGCACATGGACATGGTTGTTTATACTTGGTTTTTTCTATCCTATAGCTTTTCTCATACCTGCGTGAAAACTGTGTTCATTTAAATAGTTTGACAAACTGATGGCATTTAAGTTTTCTTTTAAAAGGGGTAGAACTTATATCATTTTTGGTTTGGTCTTGCTTATATTGTCTCTCTCTCTGTCTTTTACTTTGCTTATTCACATAGGTTCAATGCTATTCGTATTAATCATGATTTCTCATAGAGAGAGTTCTCACACTCCATTGTTGATATATGTGTTTCATAGCTGCTGTCTATGGTTCTTGGTTTTAGCATACCTTACTTTTCTGCTCTTTTGATATCTGGTTAAGTGGTTGGCTATATGCTTTTTCATAGGGGGAGTTTCTCTTCGTTCCTTTATATTAACATGCTCCTCCATTTCTTGCTTTCTTTTTTTTCTTTTGATGCTAATAAAAACAGGGCGTATCTTGTTCTACTTTTGAATATATAGTGTTTCAGACATCAGTTTGTTTCATTCTGGCTCTTTATGTTATATGCTCATATCTCGTCCTATTCCTCTACTTCTCATTTTCTGCATATTCATCTACTTCTAATTTGTTTGGTTCATGTTCCTTTTTTTGTTGTTGTAAAAGGGGAAGAAACATAATGGACATTCTGGTTATTTTTATTCTCCTAATACTTTCCAGCCTATACATGCATGTGCCCTCATTCTTGAGTAAATTGTAATGGTTTTGACAAAATAAATGGCATGCATGCATTTTAACAGGGGGAGTTGGTTAGTTTGAGATGTCCATATTTCACACCAACCAAAAAGGGGTGTTCTAAACAGGGGGAGTCATTTCTTAGTTCAGCTTTTAAATTTCATATTCTTTTTTTTGGTAAAAACGGAGGGCTAAAGCCCTGATTTAATTAACTTAACGAGAAATTGCAAGTCTGGGGGTAGAAACCCCTGCTACAACATCATAAGATAGAAAAGGCAAAATAGAATCTAGAGGGGAGCTAATAACATGCAACCCCAATGGGTAAGATAAGGCCACATGTGCCAGTGCATACCGCAGCTTGGTTAGCTTCCCTCAACACAAATTGCACCGTAGCAGACCAGTTGGACCGCAGCAAAGCCATAGTTCGGTCAAGCAACAGGCCCGCCAGACCAGTAACGGGAACTCCGTCACGCAGCAGCTGAACCAATGCCAGAGAATCCATCTCCAATACCACCTTACGAGCTCCATATTGCCACGCCACAGTCAAACCTGCCCACGCCGCAGCAAGTTCAGCATAACTAGCAAAGCATGGGGCAAGGCGATAGGCAATGTAACGCCCCGGATTTTCATAATTTGATTTTTGGAATTTTTATTCCAATTTTTACCCTTGAGGTATTTTCGAGTTTTAGTCGAGGAAATAAACTATTATGCCTTGGAAATGTCAATTTTAAGATGGTAGTGTTCATGGTTCGGGTTCCGGGGGAAACGGGTTCGAGATCGGGGTGAAACGCGAGGTTTAACGCGGTTTCTATTGAAACTACGTCGTTTTGGTTTAAAAAAAAAACAAAAGGGGGGGGCGCGTTGACCAGCAGGGGGTTGACCGCGCCTAAACGGACGACAGGTCGTCCACTAGGGCGGTCAAACCCTAGCCGGCCACTTCCCTTCTCTTCTTCTTTTTCTTTTTCTTTTCTCCTCCTTTTCTTTTTTCTCTTATTTCTCTTCTTCTCCAAGTCCGGCGCCGCTACCACCTTCTTCTTCCTTCTCTCGTTCTCTCTCTCACTTCTCCCTCTCTTCCTTCTCTCTCTCTCTCTCTCTTTCTTTCCCTCTTCTTCCTCTCCCTCTCCCACGGTTTCTGGTTGATCCTCCCCCTAATCGACCTCGCCGTGTCTGAAGCACCGGTCGCCACCGCCTGGTTCTTCTCCTCTCTACACGGCTCCGAGTTCTTTCCTCTCCGGTTACCCCGTGCCGTCGCCGCCGCCATTAGTCGGGTAAGCCGACTCTCCCTCTTTCTTTTCGTTCATCTTTTGCTTTTCTTTTCTCGTTTTTGGGTTTCTTCGTGTTGATGGGTTTTGTGTTGGTTGTTTGTTGTGGGTTTTGTGGTGGCCGGACGGTGGCGGGTCTGTGTGGGTGTTGTGGCATTTGCTGTTGTTGTCGTCTCGGTGGTTGATGGCTGGGTGGATCGGGCTGGTCATTAGAGGTGGTTTCCGACAGTGAGTGCTACGGGTTTGAGTCGTTGGTCTATTGCTGCAGATTTGGCTTGAATTTTTCCGGTAAGGGTTCTTTTCCCAATTTTGTTCTTGAATCAATTTAAGGAGTCAAGGTTGTTACGTTGTTAATCATGTATGGCTGAGTTGAATACGGTGTGGGTGTTGTTTTGCTGGTGGCAGAATTGCCGTGATTGGTTTTTGGAGGTTGTGGAATTTTCCAGCGAGGTTCACCGGAATTCGGCGAGGCTCGGGAATTTTTCGGCGAGGCTCGGGAATTTTCCGGCGAAGGCTCGGGTTTCTGTTCCGGCACTTAACGGTACTACCCCGATGTGTAACTTGGAGTTTTAATCTCGTTCATGGCATGTAATAATTGATGTAGATATAATTGTTGTATCGGGATTTAAAGATATTTAGTGGAATACCGCGTGTGGGGTTGTGAGTGTGTATAGTCAGGAATTTACCGACACGGGTAGAACCATAGGCCGGGAACAGTTGAGCTCGGGTTGACCTTAGAACGGTTTTAGGAAACCGGGCCCAGGTCCAATATTTAACTTGTGAATATTTCTTGGACTTAAGTAACGGGCTTTGAGCCCAATCCTATACTTGGTTAACTAAGGACTTAAGAAAGTGGGCTTTTGGTCCAGAAATTAAATTTGGACTTAGATTGGGTTTTGGGCCGGAAACTCGTAAAAAACATAATGAGTGGGCCATAGGCCCAGGAGCTACTTTTGGACTTAGTTGGGCTTAAGCCCGGTAAACCTTAGGTCCCGATACTCGGAGTTTAGGTGAGAGAACATCATGTCGGGTTTAGACCCGAGAATCTCATAATTGGCTAACTAGGGACGGGTTTAACTCAGTTGAGCATTATAGTTATCATGCATGCACGACTTATTGTAATTGTTTGTAATTTGTTGTGTGTGCCGGTATTCAGGCACGGGTAACATCTTGGGAGCTGGAGGATCTGTTTTGGGAAAAGCTCCACAGGACAATCGTCATTGAGGTGACTTTATACGTCTTTTTATGTTTGTATGCATGAGCTTGTTGGATTGGTCTGTTTGAGTTGCATGCCTGTTTGCTAACATGTTGTGATCCGTATTGTGTGCCTATGTCTTACTGTTTGCTTTTGAGCATGAATTGTTGGATTGTTATGGTGATAACATGTGGTGTGATTTTGGGTAATTTGTATGATGTGCAGTGGGTCGGAGACCCGGATATTTGACTGAGATGAGAATACACACAACCATGTTAAATCACGATTCTTGGCACACATAAACTCATAACTTGTGAATAAAGATAATGTACAGTAGAAGATAGGCTACTGTGTGCTAATGACCGGTTGGTTCGAGCGGGAAGTGATACCCCTCGGGTTTGCATGCGGGATAGCATGTGATATGCGGATAAGCATATGGGTCTGTAATGACCGGTTCTACCTCCCTCCTTCTACCTCCCCCTTTCTACCTTCCTCTTTCTCTCTGTCTCTCTCTCTCTCTCTCTCTCTATGGATATGTTTGGGCTTCGTGCCTGGTTTTATTTGGGCTTATGCCTGGTTGTCTCATGAGACGGGACCGAGCTCGACGCACACAGTAGGGGGCCCTGAATAATAAATTATAATAAGAAAACTTAACACACAACAGATGGAGAATAATGAACTGTTTGCTTGAATGTCTTGGCATGTTAGTACTGGTTGTTGTNTATGGATATGTTTGGGCTTCGTGCCTGGTTTTATTTGGGCTTATGCCTGGTTGTCTCATGAGACGGGACCGAGCTCGACGCACACAGTAGGGGGCCCTGAATAATAAATTATAATAAGAAAACTTAACACACAACAGATGGAGAATAATGAACTGTTTGCTTGAATGTCTTGGCATGTTAGTACTGGTTGTTGTATGTTTGCTTACTTGTCTTGTTACTCTTCTTTCCTTTCGAACTTGTTTCTGCACACCTACATAATTAGATTTATACTGCTCACTGAGTAGGTGACTCACATAATCGCCAACGTTGTTTTTCAGACTCTTAGTTAGCGTGCAGTCACTTTCTACCCTTCTAGAGTACGGACGTGGTTATCTCAGCAGGTAGCTGTGCTTCATCTCCCGGTTGGATCCATAGAGCCGACTTGCATCTCATTTTTACTTTTGCTTTATTTTATCTTTATTTCCGCTGCATTGGATTTTGAAGAGATGTCATTTTGATTTGATTATTTTATCGGCGGGTTGCCGGGATTTGGTATTTGATGATGTATCGGTAGGATGCCGGGTTGACATGAGGCTTGTTAAGCCGGTTTGTTGTTGTTCTTTATGACATCTCGGATTATTAAGAATTCCTTTTCAGATAATGTTTTGGATGTTGGATTTCGTGTCCTGGGCTTCAGGGGTATTTTGGTAATTTCCATAAGTTTAAGTATTTTATTATAAATTTGGGACACAGGTGTTTCAGCTTGGTAGCGGAGCAGGCTTCAGATCCTTGGTTTTAAAAGTGATTTAAACTTTGTTTTCAAAGTGATTTCTGTGTTTAAGCCTGTTTCCGGATTTATGATTTTCAAAGTATTTTGACTCATTTGCATTCATATAGGCGTTGATATGGATCACCAGGGGCAGCACAATGCTGAGGATGACGCCGCTACTCATGTCTCCGACAATGTGTCGGTGATGCAGGTTCCCATTGGTCAGGGAAACAATAATGCAACAGAGAATAATGCTGCAGGTGGAGGTGGACAGAATGTTGTGCCACCTGTTGTGGACCCAGCGTTCCAGCAGTATCAGGCCTTCCTACAGTGGCAGCAGTTCCAGCAGCAGCAGCAGGGTGCCCAGCCGGTAGCACCTGCTGCAGCAGGTGGTATGGAGAGTGGATACAAACACATGGATAAGTCAGCAGTGAAGGAATTCTCAGGTGAAGAGGGCAAAGCCAAGGAGTTTGATGATTGGTTTCGCCAGGTGGAGAATGTCCTGGAGAAGTTCACTTGTGCTCCTGAACAGAGAGCCCGATTTGCGACACACAAGTTCACAGGGTATGCATTGACATGGTGGCAGGAACTTGTGGCCGACCTACCGAAGCCTGTGGAGATGCCTTGAGAGGATTTCAAGGAGAAATTCTACAAGGAGTTTCTTATTGTTGGATTTCTGGAGGAGCAGAAGAAGCATTTTCTTGAGGTGAAGCAGGGACTAGATGAGACTGTATCAGCTTTAAGGATCCGGTATAGCATCCTTCTCTCTTATGCTAGGGAGTTTGTGCCCGATGAGGTGACCAAGTGTAGGCGGTTTGTTAACGGCTTACGTACAGAGTTGGCGTTAGCTGTGGCTGGTGGAGGGCACAAGACTTGGGAGGCAGTTTGTGCGGCTGCTTTTGATGCTGAGAGAGTTCAGTTGATCGGGAAGGAGGCTCGGGCAGCCGAGCAGA
>JAKUCV010005266.1:0-30732 GCA_028386065.3 Turnera subulata
TAACACTGTGCAAGTGAGTCCTGTCTAGGAGGCTGGGTTTTAAGTGAACCACTGTTCCTCCAGTCTTTCCTGGGGATTTATCTTGGAATGATAATTCTGTCTAAGGAGATAGGCTAGGCCATCTTTCCTGGGAATTATCGAATCAGTTCAATTCACTAGTTGTTTGTAGTGGGAAAATTACCCGAGTTTCCCCAACAATGTGCAGGCTTATCGATCCCGCTAAAAGTGACGCCATAACCCAACATGCATATGCCACATGATTCTACCTCATGCACAGACTAATCTGCTTATGCTGGAATTGTGCAATTCCATTGAAATCTAACATCAAAATTCAGACGTATCAACAAAATTTCTGGAAAAGCATAGCTGTCTTCAGAACATGTTGTCCGAGACATGAAATTCCCCTGCCTCCACGTCACATTTACATTTGCATTTTGTCTCTCCCTCTAGGGAAAGGAAATTAGAGAAACAGTACATGATATATATCTCCGGTAGCCCATGATATGTCAATTTCCCAAATTTGGTTCGTTGTAATCCTCAAGCTCACTTTGCAAAATTCACGATCAGAACAACACATTTATTTTGAAGAGATAAACTAGTTTGACTAGTCTATAGCCTTTTATCTGCTCCATAAGGGATTTGTCTCATTGGTGCTTAAGGCCAATCTAATGATTAGAATAGCCAAGGCCATGTATTTTTTTTGGTTTCGCACCAATGGGATTTTCTGCATACACCACCAAGGCCATGTATTTAATCTGATGCAGATCTCGATTGAATCCATTATTTATATGGTAGGAAACAGATTCATCTTTTCATATATTTGAGTAATGACTTGAATCATACCCAGAAAGATCGGATTTTGATGGGAATTAAACTCTAAACATAGCTTAGCAATGATAATAGAACCGATAAAACCGATAAGTTTGGAGTTCAATTGGTACTGCGATTGTGGTTGTATGTGCAGTCTTAAGGTCTAGAGTCCTATACTCTAGTTGTAAACAAAAAAAAAATGACAACAGAGGTTTCTGTCTATTTACATAAGTCAACTCATATTTGAGTGACCCAAAGAATAAGAATTGTATCAATGTATATAGCAAATTTGATTATAACATAAAAATTTCAAATCATCCAAATTCAATTCACATGTGATTGGATTAGATACCGGGTAAAACCACTTGTTTTTTGGAATGGAGTACTGAAACTGAAACATACGTACGTTCAAGCATTCAACCATTCGGTGTTGGTAAGAAATGTTGCATATCATTCATCTTTGTTTTGGGGAGGAAAGCAAGAGATCATCACATAGCCGTACTAAGATTATTAATCACTTGTTATAGAGAGAGAGAGGGTTTTTCTAAAGGCACATAATAGTCTGTAAATATCACTGTAAGAGTTCGCTGAGTACATATCAGCGAAACTTTTTTGTTTCCACTGTAAGGGTGGTATGGTTTGCCCTGGCCTTAGACTGGGAGAGTCTCCCCTCTACCTAAACTTTTTTTTTTATCATAAAACACCGGATGGAAACAAAAAAAAATTGTATAAATTACTATTTTAATAACAGGATTATTTTATATATATCAATCAAATGAACTTATTAGTCCATCTCTTTTATATGGTGTATCCTGATCAGGAGCACGAAGGGTTCCGAGCATCCAATCCATCCATATGGTCCAATGCCCATAATTGTGGTTATTAGTGACGTGGTGGATGGTATGGTATCCCCCACCCATAATGGGCCAAACACCGCCATGTATGGTGTCGTGAGTGCTTGACGTCCATATAGATTCAATGAACAACATTATTAATTGTGTCCTGAAATGGATTGGGATGATGATGGGAGCGATCCCATGGGGTAATGCTTGCAGGATCCCATCCATTGGGTCAAGGGCAAGACCTGAAACAAAGCCCACAAAATTAAGTACATCTATATTTCTTGTCATTAGACGAGTAAATACAAAATCATTCTAATTATGACTACATTTGAGGTATGAACTCTGGTGAAATATAGTGATGATACGTCTCATCTTTCATCAGAGGAGAAATTATTATACCACATACGTGGTATTTTTTTGATAGATATACTATAATTATATACAATACTATTTTTTTATTATTTAGTAAATAATTTAAAGAAAACTTTAACATTTCATTAAGTTATTCTTAAATTAAGTATAAATCCTTAGAATTTCATGGTATTAAAACTATGTTTCTTGAAGTTATTTCTAATTAGATGACGTCTTTTACAATTCATAACATTAATTACAAAGTCTTGGAATTCTCCAACTATGAATAGAGACACACATTTGTAATCATATTTTGGAAGACAAATAATAAGATATCTATCTCTCTTATTCTCTCTAATATTTCTTCTTCTTATTTCTCAATCTGTATCCGTCAGTCATATTTTCATTATCAAGTTCTAAAGATCATTATGAAAGTAGAATTCACACTCAATTTTGGATAGATAGGTCATTATTACTTTGAAAATATTTTTAGACATAATTAATAATTTGTTTTGATATAAAACATAAATAATAATTAACGAGAGTGTATGTGTCTATATATGTAGGCCTAATTTGATGGGTTATTTTTTCCCTCATATAATTGGTGCTCTTTTTGGTATATCACCACCTAATCCTTTAGTAACACGGAGAGGTGACTAATGTTCTATAAAATTAATGCATGATTAACTAAGAGGGTTTTACCAGCAAATGGAGAAATATTGGTTGGCTTGTTGTAGAGGTGATGAGGGGCATGTAAATATTTGTATAGAGGTTTTATCTCGTGCAACATCCTGTGAGCCCAATATATTGCAATCTCTAAAGCACCAACATAGATAATCAAATACCCAATGTAGGCAAACCAACCCACATCTGATATCCTTGGAAAGCACCGAGTCCAACCCTTTTCAATTATGTGCTCTGTTACGGTGGGCAGAAGGCTGTACCATGGCATACTCTTCATGGCAACATATATGTGGGACAGCATGGTTCTTGTAGAAGGAGTGTCATCTGCAATAATATCCAACAACTATATGGTTTATATATATACATGTTCAAACGACAAAATACAATATATATATATATATATATATATATATAAACATAGCTTGATCCAAAATTTACCTGCAGAGACATACACGTTGCGTTTCAAGTAATAAATGTAGAAGCACCATAGAAATGCTACGACTAGGTAGCAAAAGGATGCAACAATGAAGTTCCGAAGCCAAGACTGCAGGAAGTGGGGCAGCAAAGACCACCATTGTGGTGGCAAGAAATGGCCCAAGACAAGGTTGTTATAAAGTTTGGTCTCGTCCAAAAACAGCTGCAAGTAATATTTGTCATCCATTTGACCGCTTTCTGGATTACGGAGAAAAGAAATGGCTGTTGACACAGGAATTAAAGAAAAAAAAAAGATCGGTACCGGGGAGATGGTGGTGCTAGATGTTTTGTTACACCCAAAGCAACCAAACTTATGATATTTGAGGTGATGCGGGATTGGAAGGGGAATGAAATAAATAGAGGATAAATTACCTGGTGCAATAAATATATGTAATGACAAATTCTTTTTAATTAAGAATGTATGATACCAGAAAAAATTTCTCTAACTGGAGGCTTTTCTAATAACACTAGAACTTCTCAGGGCCTCACTCTATGATGAGCAGAGTATGCATAGTATTTGATGTTATAAATTGCCCTTAACATGTATAGTATTCGATGCCGACAGAGACAGGATGATTAAGAACACTAATTGATATACTCACTCGTCGCCTACTTCAGTGGGGAAAGTGGGTGGAAAAATTAATATAACGTTCATTAGTCACATCACCTACTCTTGATTTTGAAAGGACGAGTCATGCATGCATGATACGAGTTGATGAAAGTTTATTACTTTTTTATTATTTTGGCTTAGGAGAATGTTAGTAATTTGATCTTTTTGCAGGTAGAATTGGTAGTAGAGTATAAGATATTTTGTCTTGTAGAGTTCTGTAAAACTTTTTGAAGTCTACGTGTATAAATGTTGCTCACAACCTCTATGTATAAATACTTATGTAGCGGAAGTGTAAGGTTGTTTAGATGAATCACGATTAAAAAAAAAAAAGAATATTATAGGCATTTCTGCTATTTTACCGTCTTTTTACAACTAATCTTAGCATCGTTCTCGATTGAATTCTTTTTCCTTATTTTTTTATAAGAGTCGACGAAACTGAGACTCGAAAGTCCTGATAGAAATAAGGGCATGAAAATTGTGCTATTGATAATATCCTCCTCAACGGTGACACATGGATATAAAAGAATATATATATACTGATTTCGGTTTCAATTGCAAAACGTTTGTTCCTCTCTTTCCTTTTTTTTTTTTTTTTTTTGATAACTCTTTCCTTTTTTTTCAACCATGTGTACCTAGTCCATAACGATCTAACGGATCATCCAATTATTACTTGTAACGTAGCATTATATATATCCAAATTTACCCCTTCACTTTCAATAGATTTGAGTCATCACAAAAGACGATCAATCAACTGTCAAATCTCTACACTTTTTTTTTTTCTTATAGCATTAAAAAAAAGGACAAGATATGCTCACATCAATACAAATTTTAAACCTTACGAATTACAATGAAATTTCACCTAACAGTTTACGACCCTTGCCTCAGCTTTCTATCAGCATCATAATTTTAGTTTAGATCAACATCGTCAGCTACTCTGACGGCATCGCGCCCTCAACTTCTTTTCATCTCATGCTAAACAAAAAGCAACAAAACAAGCATCAACTATTAAAATCACCTGGAAAATCTTATCTAATAAAAGTACAAGAAAATGGTGTTACGTTTCACAGAAGATTTTAAGGATAACTGAAAATATGTTGCTTCATATCTTGGGAGGGAGACAGATTGAAGATGTGAAGAATCCACTTTAACTTGTTTTGGGGGTCGGGGGTGGGTTGTTGGTTGGGAAATTTGGGTGTGGGTTAGAGTACAAACAAAAAGAAATGGGAGTTAATGATCATTTAACGGGGAAAAGAGGTGACGAGGGTTAGGTTCCATTTGAGGAAAGTTTTGATTCTAATCTATGTTTTTTTTTCTTGTTCTGGATATGGTTAGTGTTTAAGTTTCTATGCCAAGACATCCTTTTGCCCTTGGGTTTTTCTCCTCTTTCTCTTTTTCTCCGAGGAAAACCTAGATCTACATATTGGGGCTGCCGCCGACGACTCTTTTTTCGGCGGTAAGCCCCCCACCAATTAGCTTTTTCTCTTTTATTTTTCAGTTTTGTTGTTTTATTCTCACTTTTTGTGGCTTTAGTATCACTTTTTGTAAGTTTAGTCTTACTTTTTGTGGGTGTGTTTTCTTTGTCGGAGGTTTTTCACTGTTTTTGGTGATTCAAATAAGACTATGGGAGCCAAAAGCCATGGAGGAAGATTCGACCTCAAGAACAATTCTTTGTCTATTGCAGAAATTCGCCAATAAAGAGATATTTCACCCCACAGGTATGCATCGCCTTCACCTGTTGGCTCGGTGGTTGTTGCACGGACGATACAGGTTATGACGCCCGCGAGAGTAGAGTGCTGTTGTAAATCCTCTTTTGAAGGAAATAGATCTCGCTGTGTGTTTGTTTGTAGTAGATTGGGAAAAAATCTTAGGTTAGATTTTTCTCATACTTTTGTTATATTAGATCTTCAATTATGTATCTTCAGATCTTTTGATCTATTTATATGAATGAAGAATGCTCTTTTATCAAAAAAAAAAAAGTTTCCATGCCAAGATTTAATTATTTGCGTCCCCGCAAGTTAGAAGTGGCTTGCTGCTTGAAAAATGGTTTTGTCCCTTAATTTTGTTGATTTCAATAGTGTTGTTTTGTTTTATTCAAAGATTTTGTCCCTCAATTCACCCCGGATAATAGTGTCCTTTAAACTTGCAATAGTCGATAACTCTATACTCGAATGACATGTGTCTCGCCTGTTGTGGGATTTTTTTAAAAAAAAAATCCCACGGTTCTTATTTCAATTATATTAAAATGCTTATAGGATCCAAGCCATCATCCTCTTCCCCTCCCTCTTATTTGAAAGGAATAGAGTCGAGCTTAGTCGACAAGGGAGTTTAAGAAGCAATCCTTAACAATCGTCCTAATTTCCACTTTGATCAAACGATCACTATAATGGAGGATATTTTGTGATTGATTGAGTGATTTTAGAGTGATTGATTGAGTGATTCTAGAATAATTGATTGGTTGATTAATTGTATGATTGGTTAGATTTATTGTGTGATTGTACAATTAAGGGGATTGGACATAATTATAGCTGATTGTATAGGAGATTGTTATTAGCATACAACTTGTATAAATAGGGGTTGTATTTGTGAATAAGACACACAAAACATATTTTACTCCATCTTTTACACACTAGCCCATCGTACCATTTGCGATTTAAAGGCTCGTGCTATTCTCGTTTTGTCAGGATGCCGCTACGGGTTAAATACATTTTACCTACTTGAACTTTATTTTAAAAACAAATTGGTACCTCAACTAAAAAAAACTCTTATTTTGATACCTCAACTATATTATTTCAAAATTTTAATACCTTGAATTGAACTAGGGATGGCAAAAATCCCCACACGTGCGGATCCCCGCGGGGATTCCCCGCTTGTGGGGCCGGGATGGGGATTTTTTTTGCCCCGCAGGGCTGGGATGGGGGATATTTTGTACCCGAAGATGATTCGGGGGACGGGGCAGGGATCACACTACCCGTCCCGCGGGGCCCGCGAAAGATGAAATGACTATTTTACCCTTATGTCATTGATGGATATATTTTTATACTCTGGATATTTTGGTCATTTAAACTATATAAAAATATTATTTTTTTTATCGGCAGCCCACTTGCCCACCTACCATTTGAGCCAAAACCAATACTAACTTACTCACCTTATCTTTTATTTTCTTTTTATCCACAACAAAGAAAAGAAAAACTGCAGTAAAATAGTTTGTTCCGACAAAATGCAACTCTCTTTTCTTCTTTCTCATTTTTTACTATTTCTCCTTAAACCTAATTCTTATCTTCTCTAACGCACCCAGACCACACCAGCCGCAGTCCCGCCCCTCTTCCTCCGGATACCGCCGAAAGCTTTCTTGGCAAATTTAGGTAAAGACCCATCACCACTTCTGTTGATGATCCTCTTTTTTTTTTTTTTCCTCTCTTCTGGGTTTTCTTTTCTTCAATTAATTTTTTAATAATAAATTCAAAGTTCTTTTATTTTTCATGGGGGGGTCTTTATAGCAAGCAATTTGTAAGAGAGATTGTTAGATGATGCTTGGGAATAGACAGACCGCCTTTTGTGTTTATTTATGGGGATAATGGGGGTGGGTTTTCCTTTTCGTTTTGGCTGGTTGGGTGTATAGGACGATAACCTGTGTACCATTCCTGTGATATTTGATAATATGCAAAGTGTGGCTCCTCTGAATTGATGCAATGGAAATTACCAATGAGTCGTCAATGAAGAAACCAAAGAGGTTGACATCTATCGTATGGAATCACTTTGAAAGGATTAGGAAGGCTGATATGTGCTATGCTGTTCGGGGAATGGGGATCTGAAACGCCCCGACTCGTATTTATCGTACACAGTAAACACGTGCCGGAACTGTAACGACCTGACCAAATAAAACCCAGCATACAGTGTTTACAACAGAAACTCGGGCTCAACAGCCCAAAAATAAAAACATCAATAACACCATAACCAGCCCAATGGCCCAACAATAGCAAAAGTAGCACAGCGGAAGACTTTAAAACTCACAAAGATACTGTATGCGACACTGATGCAAACTATGGATCCAAGTCCTGTCCAAGGGATAACGCCGCAGCCTGTCTGGAATGCATCAAACCTGTACCACGAATAACACATCCTACGGGATGAAAGCCCGCAGGTGAGGGGTGAGTCCGAAGTGCTCACCGACGAAGGATAGACAATCAATATGCAACACTATAATTACTCAAGGTCAAAAACAAGCATAACAGCCAAACCAAAAGACTCGACCCAGAACTGGTCCAAGACCAAAAAGACTCAAATAAAATTCCAATTTCCAATTTTATCTTTCCGGGCTCCGTCACGGATAAGCTAGGGGTCAGACCTGGTTCTCAACACATTTCGGGTGCCAGACCAAATCCAAGAGAGCCCAGGGATCGACATCCCAAAAATAAGAACCCAGGGATAGACATCCCAAATATAATCACGGGATAGACATCCCAAGCATAGACATGCTTATCACAAGTAACCCAGGTCATGGCCACCACAAAACAGTCTTAAACCATCGAGTCGTACCTCTACTTACCACGTGACAATTATATTATCATCATTCAAAACCAAATCACAGGGATCAACATCCCTAACCAAAATACCGGGATAGACATCCCATCCAAAACCGAGGATCGACATCCTTATCACAAATTATTAATTAATCCATTATTCTTATGGCCAAAGACACGAAAATAAATATCCAAAACTCAATGCACGGGAACAAACATCCCAAAAATAATCAGGACACTGGATAAACATCCCGAACCAAACCACAGCAAATGCAACAACCAACAGAGCAATAATCATCAAACACAATAACCGAGTAATACAGGCACATATTGAAGGAAATCCATCCTCACCTTAGCCGATTACTCAACTCCGAAGACAATGTCTGGTCCAAGGCCAGCTCCTCGGGAAACTGTCCGATATCATAACCTATACAACAAAACAATATACTCACATAAATGCACATAATCGGTATACTATGATGCCAAAACTGCGAAATAACCCATCCCAGTTCATATCCTTTATTATCATCTTTTACCGAAAATATTATACCGTACGTATATTCGAATATAATTTCGGTACCATACTTTAATTAAAACTCCTTTTAAATATTTTTATAGAGTAATTATACTTTGTCTGTAACAGCCCGGGTAAAATTTATATTTTTACCGGGACTGTAAAAACGCTTTGTACAGTAATTTACCATGAAAAATAAACTTGGGTAATTATTTTAGGGTAAATTATGCATCGGATTCCGAAACCGACCCTTACCCCACGCTCGGGATTTTTATGCGGATTTTACGGACCAAAGTTGGAATTTTTCGGGTCCAGGAATCTTCAGAAAAGTCAGGCTTAACCTCGAATTATCGGGCCAGAAATAAAGTCAAGGGGGTATAATAAATATTTTCTGGTCCGGACGGGACACGACTGCATAATGCAGCCGCCTCCTCCTGTGTGCCCGTGAGCTGCCTCCTGTGTGACTTGTGACCCTACATGATTTATTTTGCCCGTACTCTTCTTCTGCCTGCATAAACACCATAACCCCAGTACCACCTCTCTTTACCATCTGCAAAAAACCTCACTGCCTGCAACCTATTACCTTACACCTGCAAACACACAAAATCCAGTTTTCTTTCTTTTCCACCAAAACCAGGAAAAAAGGAAGGAAGAGTAAGAAGGGAAATTAAATAAAAAAAAAACGAAACAAAACAAACAACAACCACACACACGCGTCTGCCGGCCACCACACACCGCCACCGCCGACGCCCCACCGTGACCAGCAGTCGTCCGTTTTATCTCCTCCCTGCCTCCCTCGCGTCCCGCAGCTGCCACCGCACCCTTCCTTCGCCGCCGCCGTTCGAACGGAGGAAGCCAAGCGAGTTCGCCCCGCTGCCGGCCTCTCTCGTCACGACGTCTGCAGATCGTCGTCGCCCGCCCAGACGAAGCCAGCCGCCGCTCTCTCTCCGTCTCCAAAGCGCGTCGCCTTGGTCACCGTCGCCTCGATCTCGCGCCTCCTCTTCCGTGCCGTCAAGCAGCCGCCCTCGCCGTCAACCTCGCGCCACCGCCACTGTGAGGTGAGTGCAGGAGATAGATATGGCGTGCGGGTCGACCCGCCACAATGGGTCCGATCCGGATGTTGATGGGTCAATAGATGGGTATTTTGGATGTTGGGCTTGGGCGGGCCTGCGCCTGGGCCTCAGCTTGAGGTCTGGGTCCGGTGCTGTGCAGGCCTGGCTGGCACTATTCACGGGCCCAGTCCAGTAAAAAAAAAAGAAAATAAAAAAGAAAATAAATTCTGGAATGAAGAAAAATAATAAAAATAAAATAAATAATTATATTGGTATATTGGAGTAATTTGGAAAATATATGGATATTAAATGGGAAATAATTACTTTGGTATATATATATATGGTAACTAATAATAATTTTGGAAAGTACATACTCAAAGAAAATAAAAATGGAAAGGGTATTATCAAAGTAAATACGTACCGGAATAATGACCGGATATGATAAAATATTTCCGGCCTATGTAATTAAATGGTGAATGATGATGATAATGGGAATAACCCGGGGAAGTACCGAGTTAGCGCAGTAGTTGTTTTACGGCTTACAGTAATAGTCGAGCATCTGCATATCATCTTATATGTGCATAAATTGTTGTTTGGTATAGGAATTGATAACGAGCAGTACCTTGAGGAGCCTGAGCCGGAACATTTTGAGGACTTCCAGGAATAGGAAATCAGCTAAGGTGAGGATAAGTAATCATTTTATATACTGCCATAGTACCAAGTTGTTGTTTGTGTGTTATATGCTTGAATAATTCTTGTGGCTGTGAATGGTTGTTGTGAATTGAATTTAAATGATATTTGTTGCCGTTGATGATGCTGAATTGATGCTACTGTTGATGTTATTGATAATGTTAGAAATGTTGGTACTAGTAGATTATTACTGTTGTTGTTGTTGACTGTGAAATTGTGGGAGTAGAGTACCGAGGGTATCGAGTTAGATGAGTTTGTATTATCCAGACGAGCGGAGAGACTGTGAGCCTGCTCGGGATAATGAGAGAGTGGAGGATAATAGAAATTAAGTAACTAGGAATAGTAAAACTGGTCACACTTAGACATCTAGTAAATCACAGTTAAATGTTGGAACAGCCAGATAGTAGTCTTACTTTTATGGTGCTGGGGGAGAGTGTGCTTGGGGACTGCTCTCTGTCTGTACCAGTTTTTATTTTAGGCGCTAGGGGAGAGTGTGCTTGGGGTTTGCTCCCTGTCTGTGCCAGTTTTACATGGAGGTACCAGGGCGCGGTCCACGGGCTAGCTAGCTTGACTACCAGGCGACTGCCATCATTTAACTAGTGATAGGGGCCCTGATAATAAATTGGTTTAGCGTGTCTAGAATCATAGAGTGTGTTATTTAAGGTTCGTGTGATCCTTAGTAATTGCTGTTGATGTGACTTAGATTATTTACGGTTGTTGTATATGTATATTTGCTTATGGATTTTCCCGGTGAGCACTTCGGACTCACCCATCGCCTGAATGACCTGGTCGCGTAGTTTGATTGTGCGTAGCTCAGGTTCGTTCGAGGCAAGCTGTGGCGCATCCTCTGCAAGGCCCGGATCCATCCTGCACTGCATCATGTTTATATTGTTGTCTATTGCTATGTTGTATTAAGACTTCCACTGCTTGCATTTTATTTCTTGATTCAGTTGCTTGTTGTAATAATGTTCCCGTGCCGGGACTGGTATTATTGATGTATTATGTACTTTTATTGTATCAATACTGTTGGTTGTGATATTTACTATTGTGGTTACTGTAACAGTATGTGGTCCCACGTGTTTACTGTGTATAACGGTAAATGCGGGTCGGGGCGTTTCATTTTGGTAGCGGAGAGGGCTGTAGGCCATTGGTTGTTGCTTAATTATTTGTGCATACCCTCCTCCACATGTTATAAATATTATACTCATGCATACTTCATATAGGTAGGACGAGATGGATCCGGCTGAGGGACACCAGCATGCTGCCCAACAGCACTTGGAAGAGGACCAAGTGTCAATCGGTCAACCGCATGCCTACGTGGATGAGCCACATGTTTACGACGGGGTACCAGGTATGCCATACCAGATGTCCTTGCAGTTGATGCACATAATGACACAGATTCTTCATCGACAGACAGCTGGGGGACCAGTCGAGGACCCTGTTTTCACCAAGCTATCTGAGCTTGGAGCTGAGCCATTCTCAGGAGCGACCGACCCTCGTGAGGCGGACGAGTGGCTACGCCAGATTGCCAGGGTCATGCTTAAGATCAAGTGCACAACCGACCAGTGGGCGAACTATGCCGCTTCTCTTTTCCGTGAGGAAGCAGCAACCTGGTGGGAATCTACCACAAGAGACCTGCCGAAACCAGTGGTGATGCCATGGGCTGAGTTCACAGCCATGTTCAAGGACAAGTTCATTACCGAAGAATTTCAGGAGCGCATGCAGCGCGAATTCCTGGAATTGTGCCAGAATGGTATGACCGTGACGGAGTACAAGAAGAAGTTTGACCGCCTGTCCCTGTATGTTGGAGATCTGGTAGCAACTACCAAAGCCAGATGCCAACGTTTCTGGAGAGGTTTGCATCCTGACATCCGAGCTATCATGGGATGTAAGGACTATACTGGATATCAGGGCATGGTGAGGGATGCTCAGAAGGCTGAAGTCATATGGCGTGATCAACAGGAGTATCGCCGGAAGAGAAATGCACCACAGGTTCCACCTAGTCAGAACAAGAAGCCTTATGCACCTGCCGCTAGTGCACCTGTAGCTGGACGTGGACAGTATCAGCAGATGACCTATGGACGTGGTTGGACTAACAACCGCGGAGCTTCGACTGGAGGATGGAGTGGACCTGGAGTGACTAGTTCTGGAGATAACCGTTTCCGACATCCCATATCATCAGTCAGATGCTTTGAGTGCAAGGAGTTGGGACATTACCGTTATGCATGCCCGAAGCTTGGGAGAGTCAGTAACTCTGCACCAGCACCAACAGTTCAGGCCTTTATGGCTAGTGTGCCAGGTGGATCTAGAGCATCAGGACAAGGACAAGGACAAGGTCGTGGTCGTGGGAACCCTTCCGCAAGGACCCAATCTGGAGCTAACCAGAGCACAACAGTTCCTAAAGCTTTCGTCATCACCGCAGAAGAGGACCCTGATGCTGCTCAAGTCATAGCAGGTATCTTTACAGTATATGGTAGTGTTGCTTTCACATTGATTGATCCTGGAGCTACACATTCCTTTATAGCTCAAACCTATGCTATGCAACATAACTGTGATGATGTATCCTTAGAAAAACCGATGAGGGTTAGATTACCCGCAGGCATCATAGTGAGGCTAGATAGAGTTTGTAAGGATGTGCCATTAGTGTTCGAGAACGAAACCTTTCCTGCTCGGCTCATTGTCATGAACATGGGAGGATTTGATATAATCCTAGGCATGGATTGGTTGTCGAAGTACCAAGCTTTGGTGGATTGCCGAGCTAAGCAAGTGAGGCTGACATCCGCCGTAGATCGGTCGATTGTTTTGTCCGGAGTGGGGAGAACTACAACCACGTGTAGGATCTCTGCTACCCAGGGCTACGGAATGAAGCAACATGGTCCAGACGCTTTGCTGACCCACATTCCAGGCGGAGAGACTCAAGACCCTACCCCGGGGATGTATTAGTTGTGAAGGAGCTTGTTGATGTTTTTTTAGATGATCTACCAGGTTTGCCACCTGACAGAGAGGTTGAGTATACCATCGAGCTTGTGGAGTTACACCTATCTCGATGGCACCATACAAGATGGCACCAACAGAGCTGAAGAAGCAGCTAGACGAACTATTGGAGAAAGGTTTCATCAGACCTAGTACCTCACCATGGGGTGCACCAGTCTTGTTCGTGAAAAAGAAGGATGGTAGTCTGCGTATATGTGTAGACTATCGCCAGATCAACAAGGTGACAATCAAGAACAAGTACCCGTTACCGAGGATTGATGATCTTTTCGATCAGCTTCAAGGAGCAACGGTGTTTTCAAAGATTGATCTCCGATCGGGCTATCACCAGATTAAGATTTCGGAGAAGGACATACCGAAGACAACTTTTCGCACACTGTATGGCCACTACGAATTCACTGGTGCTGAATGAGTTCTTGGATAAGTTTGTTGTGGTCTTCATCGACGATATCCTCATCTACTCCAAGAGCAAGGAAGAGCACGAAGAGCATTTGAGGATAGTGCTTCAAAGGTTAAGGGAGAAGCAGCTGTATGCCAAATTCAGCAAGTGTCAATTTTGGCTTGGAGAAGTTTCGTTCCTCGGACTTGTAGTAGGCGGGGATGGAATAAAGGTTGATCCTGCTAAAGTTAAGGCTGTGTTGGAGTGGGAGCCTCCTAAGAACGTGTCTGAAGTCAGGAGTTTTCTTGGCCTTGCAGGATATTATCGGAGGTTTATAGAAGGTTTTTCCTTATTAGCCACTCCCATGACTAAGCTATTGAGGAAAGAACAAGCTTTTGTTTGGAGCCCGAAATGCCAACAGAGTTTTGAGGAGCTTAAGAAGAAGCTGACCATGGCACCAGTGCTGATAGTACCGAAGCCAGGAGTGGAGTACGTGTTGTTTTGTGATGCATCAGGACTTGGTTTAGGAGCTGTGCTGATGCAAGAAATACGAGTGATTGCCTATGCCTCTAGACAGCTAAGGACTCATGAGAAGAACTACCCGACTCATGATCTTGAGATGGCAGCTGTGATTTTGGCTCTGAAGATTTAGAGACACTACCTGTTTGGAGAGAAGTGCCGAATCTTCACTGACCACAAAAGCCTTAAGTACATCATGACTCAGAAGGAGCTTAACCTGCGATAAAGACGTTGGGTTGAGTTACTCAATGATTATGATTGTACTATCGAGTATCACCTAGGGAAGGCTAATGTGGTAGCTGATACTTTGAGCCGGAGACAACCGGATGATGCCTCCACTAGTTACTCGATGTTTTCACTTATCGAGTTAAGGAAGCTGGAAGTTGACTTGACAGTAGATGATACAGGAGCTTTACTGGCACACATAAGCATCAAGTCTAACCTAAGAGGATGGATAGTAGAGTTACAAGATGGAGATCCCGACTTGGTCAAGCTAAAGGAAGGAGTAAGGAGTGGAAAAGAAGACAAGTTTCGTATAGCTGATGATGGAGCTTTGATGATTGAGAAACGGGTATGTGTACCCAATGTCAGTAACCTGCGTAGTCAGATCCTAGATGAAGGTCATATGACGCCGTATGCGATGCATCCTGGAAGCAGCAAGATGTATTAGAACTTGAAGAGCCATTTCTGGTGGCCTCGTATGAAGAAGGATGTAGCAGAGTATGTCGCTAGATGCATTACTTGCCAGCAGGTGAAAGCCGAACATCAGGCTCCAGCAGGCAAGATGAGATCGTTGACAATACCGGAGTGGAAGTGGGAGAGGATCACTATGGATTTCGTGATTGGTTTGCCGATGACTCGGAGGCAGCATGATGCTATTTGGGTCATCGTTGACCGATTAACAAAATCGGCTCATTTTCTTCCTATCTGCCAGACTGATACCATGGACACATTGGCGGGTAAGTATGTTATTGAGATTGTGAGGCTACATGGGATTCCAAAGTCCATAGTCTCAGACAGAGATCCCAGATTCACATCACATTTCTGGAAGAGTTTACAAGCTGCTTTGGGAACCAAGTTGAGCTTCAGCACTGCTTTTCATCCTCAGATAGATGGACAGTCTGAGAGGACCATACAGACACTGGAGGACATGCTTAGAGCTTGTGCACTTAACTTCAGTGGGAGTTGGGATAAGTACCTACCTTTGGCATAGTTTGCATATAACAACGGCTACCATTCCAGCATTGGCATGCCACCTTTTGAGGCTCTCTATGGAAGGAAGTGTAGAAGTCTGGTATGGTGGGACGAAGAAGGTATGAGATTGATCGTTGGACCGGAGTTAGTCCAACAAACAGTGGACAAGATCCAGATGGTGAGACAGTGCATGAGAGCTGCTCAGGACCAGCAGAAGAGCTATGCCGACAAACACCGACGTGAGATGGAGTATAACGTTGGTGAGAAGGTTTTTCTCAGAGTTGCACCTTGGAAAGGGGTGATCAGATTTGGCAAGAGAGGAAAGCTGAGTCCAAGGTATATCGGGCCATATGAGATCGTTGAGAAGATTGGACCACTAGCTTACAGGTTGTCATTACCTGAAGAGCTTTCACGCATACATGATGTGTTCCACGTCTCCATGCTGAGGAGATACCGATCAGACCCTAGTCATATTGTGGCCCCAGTGGATGTTGAAGTGGCAGAAGACCTTACCTACACAGAAGCGCCGGAGCAGATTCTTGCTCGAGAAGTTCGGCAATTGCGGAACCGTACCATTCCTATGGTTAAGGTCAAGTGGAGTAAGCATTCTGCTAACGAGTCAACATGGGAAGTCGAGGAGCATATGTGGACCCAGTATCCGCATCTCTTCACCGGTTCAGAGTGAATTTCGGGGACAAAATTCTTTTAAGGGGGGTAGACTGTAACAGCCCGGGTAAAATTTATATTTTTACCGGGACTGTAAAAACGCTTTGTACAGTAATTTACCATGAAAAATAATCTTGGGTAGTTATTTCAATGTAAATTATGCATCGGATTCCGAAACCGACCCTTATCCCACGCTCGAGATTTTTCTGCGGATTTTACAGACCAAAGTTGGAATTTTTCGGGTCCAGGAATCTTCAGAAAAGTCAGGCTTAACCTCGAATTATCGGGCCAGAAATAAAGTCAAGGGGCCATAATAAATATTTTCTAGTCTGGATGAGACACGACTGTATAATGCAGCCGCCTCCTCCTGTGTTCCTGTGAGCTGCCTCCTGTGTGACTTGTGACCCTGCATGATTTATTTTGCCCGTACTCTTCTTCTGCCTGCATAAACACCATAACCCCAGTACCACCTCTCTTCACCATCTGCAAAAAACCTCATTGCCTGCAACCTATTACCTTACACCTGCAAACACACAAAATCCAGTTTTCTTTCTTTTCCACCAAAACCAGGAAAAAAGGAAGGAAGAGTAAGAAGGGAAATTAAATAAAAAAAAAAACAAAACAAACAACAACCACACACACGCGTCTGCCGGCCACCACACACCGCCACCGCCGACGCCCCACCGTGACCAGCAGCCGTCCGTTTTATCTCCTCCCTGCCTCCCTCGCGTCGCGCAGCTGCCACCGCACCCTTCCTTCGCCGCCGCCGTTCGAACGGAGGAAGCCAAGCGAGTTCGCCCCGCTGCCGGCCTCTCTCGTCACGACGCCTGCAGATCGTCGTCGCCCGCCCAGACGAAGCCAGCCGCCGCTCTCTCTCCGTCTCCAAAGCGCGTCGCCTTGGTCACCGTCGCCTCGATCTCGCGCCTCCTCTTCCGTGACGTCAAGCAGCCGCCCTCGCCGTCAACCTCGCGCCACCGCCACTGTGAGGTGAGTGCAGGAGATGGATGTGGCGTGCGGGTCGACCAGCCACAGTAGGTCCGATCCGGATGTTGATGGGTCAACAGATGGGTATTTTGGATGTTGGCCTTGGGCTCTTGGTTGGTTGGGCTTGGCCACGCGGGCCTGCACCTGGGCCTCAGCTTGAGGTCTGGGCCTGGTGCTGTGCAGGCCTAGCTGGCACTATTCACGGGCCCAGTCCAGAAAAAAAAAAGAAAATAAATTCTGGAATGAAGAAAAATAATAAAAATAAAATAAATAATTATATTGGTATATTGGAGTAATTTGGAAAATATATGGATATTAAATGGGAAATAATTACTTTGGTATATATATATATATATGGTAACTAATAATAATTTTGGAAAGTACATACTCAAAGAAAATAAAAATGGAAAGGGTATTGTCAAAGTAAATACGTACCGGAATAATGACCGGATATGATAAAATATTTCCGGCCTATGTAATTAAATGGTGAGTGATGATGGTAATGGGAATAACCCGGGGAAGTACCGAGTTAGCGCAGTAGTTATTTTACGGCTTACAGTAATAGTCGAGCATCTGAATATCATCTTATATGTGCATAAATTGTTGTTTGGTATAGGAATTGATAACGAGCAGTACCCTGAGGAGCCTGAGCCGGAACATTTCGAGGACTTCCAGGAATAGTAAATCGGCTAAGGTGAGGATAAGTAATCATTTATATACTGCCATAGTACCAAGTTGTTGTTTGTGTGTTATATGCTTGAATAATTCTTGTGGCTGTGAATGGCTGTTGTGAATTGAATTTAAATGATATTTGTTGTCGTTGATGATGCTGAATTGATGCTACTGTTGATGTTATTGATAATGTTAGAAATGTTGGTACTAGTAGATTATTACTGTTGTTGTTGTTGACTGTGAAATTGTGGGAGTAGAGTACCGAGGGTACCGAGTTAGAAGAGTTTGTATTATCCAGACGAGCGGAGAGGCTGTGAGCCTGCTCGGGATAATGAGAGAGTGGAGGATAATAGAAATTAAGTAACTAGGAATAGTAAAACTGGTCACACTTAGACATCTAGTAAATCACAGTTAAATGTTGGAATAGCCAAATGGTAGTCTTACTTTTATGGTGCTGGGGGAGAGTGTGCTTGGGGACTGCTCCATGTCTGTACCAGTTTTTATTTTAGGCGCTGGGGGAGAGTGTGCTTGGGGTCTGCTCCCTGTCCGTGCCAGTTTTATGTGGAGGTACCAGGGCGGGGTCCACGGGCTAGCTAGCTTGACTACCAGGCGAAGGCCATCATTTAACTAGTGATAGGGGCCCTGATAATAAAATTGGTTTAGCGTGTCTAGAATCACAGAGTGTGTTATTTGAGGTTCGCGTGATCCTTAGTAATTGCTGTTGATGTGACTTGGATTATTTACGGTTGTTGTATATGTATATTTGCTTATGGATTTTACCCGGTGCTCGCCTGCGTGACCTGGTCGCGTAGTTTGATTGTGCGTAGCTCAGGTTCGTTCGAGGCAAGCTGTGGCGCACCCTCTGCCAGGCCTGGATCCATCCTGCGCTGCATCATGTTTATATTGTTGTCTATTGTTGTGTTATATTAAGACTTCCGCTGCTTGCATTTTATTTCTTGATTCGGTTGCTTGTTGTAATAATGTTCCCGTGCCGGGACTGGTATTGTTGATGTATTATGTACTTTTATTGTATCAATACTGTTGGTTGTGATATTTACTATTATGGTTACTGTAATAGTATGTGGTCCCACATGTTTACTGTGTATAACGATAAATGCGGGTCGGGGCGTTTCATTGTCTTCCAAAATAATGAAAATATATTTTTTTTAGAAATTATATCATATATATGTATTTTTCCCAAATTTATTTCCATAAAATATATTATTTGCCAAAATATAATTACTAAATATTATTATTTTTAGGAAAAAAATTTCCAAAGAATATAATTATATAACTTATTCTCTGAAAATAAATACAAATTTATAAGTTTGCATATATATTTTCCAAAGGTAACATACTTTTCCGAACAATTTTAATATCAACATAATTATAATTTCTCAGAAATATTAATTATGTATACCATACACATTAAGATAATAACATATACTTGATTTTCTGGGATATATATATCATGTTGAATACATAATAATAATTTTCAAAACAAAAATATAATTATCTTTATTTTCAAAGAATCAAAGTATATTTATACGTTTATCTATAATTTTTTTTTTCAATCACCAAAATCCATACTAACAGATTTTCTCAAAAATCATTACCATTTTTAATTTAATTTTTTTTTCCAGAATATATACTTGATTTTGTTTAATTATCTCTTATTTTATTTTATTTTTATTATTTTTTTATTACGAACTGGGCCGAACAGTACAAGCTCAGCCTATTGCACAGGCCAAACCCAGACCCCAGGTAGGAGCCCAGGCGCAGGCCCGCGCAACAGGCCCAGCTGCCTAGCCCAGCCCGAAGCCCAACCCATAACACCCAAAACCCTCAACCCAACTCTCAACACGCGGGTCGACCCGACCCACCCATCATCAACGGGTCTTCATCCTCCTCACCTCAAGCACAGCGGCGCAGATCGGGGCGGCTGACAGGCGGTGACACGCGAGCAGAGGACGGCGAGGCGCTGGCAACGAAGCACTGATCGTGGGGCTCGGCTCCTGTGGTCACCGGTGGCTGAAGCGACGAGGAAGAGGGCGGCGGCGGCTAGGTGCAGCAGCAGTCGTTCGTCGGCAGACGAGCTCGTCATCGGCGTTGCGTGGCGGAAGGGGAGGCGAGCGGTGCAACGGGACGGGGGATGTCTGGTGACGCTGCTGTGGGTGGTTGCTGTCGGTGGCGCGGGTGGCGGTGCAGCGACGGTGGTGTCAACTTGCAGGTCTCGGCGGTGATGCTTGGGTCGTCGCGGTGGTGTGCTTGTTCTGTGCTCACGGCGGCAGCGGTGGCGGCGTCGTCTTGTGGTTGCAGCGACGGTAAGGAGGGGGAAGAGAGGAGAGGAGAAGATGGTGGCTGGTGGTGTTCTCGGGTTGTGTGGCTCGGTGGTGTTGGTGTGTTTGTTGGTTTTTGTTTGGCTTGGTTGTGCAGGAACGAAGGAATGGTTTTTGCAGATGGGTGAGGAACTGGGTTGCAGGTAGGCAGATGGTGATGCAGGGACGCGAGACTGGAGAGGAGAAAACAAAAGACACGATATCACGGGTCTCACAGGTAAGGTTCACAAGCTTCACAGGAACAAGGCGGCTGCGTGACTCAATCACGCAATCGTGTCCCGACCGGACCAGAAAACAACTGTAATACCCCCTTTGTTATTTTCCGGTGTGATTTTCCTGAGGATTCCGGGACCCGAAAAATACCGACTTAGGCCCGAAAAATCCACGGAAAAATCTCGAGCGCGGGAAAACCCTCGGTTACGAAAAACGACGCCCGATTTACTTTGAATTAATTACCCAAGATTAATTCATTCGGTAAATCGCTGTAAAAAGACTTTTACAGTCCCGGTAAAAATCTAAATTTTTACCCGGGCTGTTACAGGATCCGCGGGGATCCGAGGGGATTGCGGGGAGCGGGGACGGGGATAAAATTTCCCCGGCGGCGGGGAGCGGGGCGGGGCGGGGAGAAAGCTATGGTGCGGGGGGCGGGGAGGGGATTACTCTACCCGCTAATTCCCCGCCCCGTTGCCATCCCTAAATTGAACCAATTCTAGGTTCAACCGGTTTGTTATTGGGTGGTTTCGATGAGTAACGCATGCCTCATCAAAGTCATTCAAAATGATTCTTTATTTTTTTAGAAAAATATTGGAGAAGATGATAAAATTTTATAAATTAAAGACACAAATATTTAAAAAATAAAAAAGATCTTCCTCTTTTTAAAAAAATAATGAGTTTGGAAGAAGAATATTTTTTTTAAAAAAAAAAAGAGAGGAAGATGAGTATTTTTCATCTTTTTTAAACTATTATTTTAAATTTTACATCTTTATTTTTTTAAAAAAATGCTCACTTTTCTCTTATTATTATTTTTCAAGAAATAAAAAGGAGAGAAAATGAGTATTTATTTAAATTAAAATAAAAAATAACAAAAAAAAGTTATTAAGGAGAGGAAGATGGATGTTTTTAAAAAATAAAAAAATATTTGAAAAAGGATAAAAAAATAATAACGAAAAGAAGTTGTGACTTTTTTGTCTTTTTTATTTTTTAAAATCCTCATTTTCTTATTATTATTTTGAAAAAAAAATCAAGAATAATTTTCAACAGCCTTGATGAGGCCACGTGTCATGAATCGGTACTTTCCACTATCAAACCGGTTGAACCTCGAATCGGTTCAACTCGAGGTATTAAAATTTTGAAATAATATTATTGAGGTACCAAAATAAGGTTTTTTTTAGTTGAGGTACCAATTTGTTTTTAAAACATAGTTGAGGTATGTAAAATGTATTTAACCTCATTTTGGGCCCGTTTCACCCCCTTGAATTGGGCTCGGTCACTCAGGAGTAGGAAGGGTCCCCTGCATAATCCATCCTTGATCCGTACAGTCCAATGCCCATAATTATGGTCACTCTGTTGCCTCGTAGATGGCGGTGGTGTGGTAATGTAAGTAACCATTTTAGAAAGTTTAGATTTACTTAACGCGCAGCGTAATCTAAACAAAACTATCCAGAAAATGGATTTAGATTTACTTACCAAAGAAAAAGAAAGAAAAAACACTTTCCAAAAGAAGCTTACCAATTCCAACGGTCATATCCTCCTCCTCCTATCCTCATCAAGCAACGGCCACATTCCTCCCATCTTCTTCTTCTCCCTCCAGGAACATAATTCCTGAAACTCCTCCACTTTGCAAAACAAAACATAATACACATACACTAGGCATTTCAATTAGAGACACACCATCAGGAAATTCGCACGTAACTAATGCTTTAATAGTTGCACAATGGGAATAGACCAGCAGAGCTCTGCTGATCTTGACAGGATAAGGAGGGAAGACTGCAAGCGAACCAAGCACGACTCAGTGTTCTCTAAATGGCAGGTTTTTGTCATCTTCTTCTTCTTCTTCTACTCCTCTCCATATTCGTGGGTTTCTTTTGCATGTCAGGATTAACAAGTGAGGCTAGTCAAATCGTTCTCTTTCTGTTCTCTTTTCCCAGGTTCTGATAGGTTCTTCAGATTGGGAAGACTTTTCTCAGGGGAAGGAAGGGGCGGCGAGGTACAGGGTCTACAACCTTCCTAGTAGGTCATGTCCTGGATTATATGAGCTTGGCATAGCCGTGTCTTCTCGCTCTGGTGGTGCTGGTGGCAGGCTTGATTCCCATGACATACTGGTGGTTTACTTGGGCCAAGCTGACAATGTCAGAAACCGGCTCCAGCGATATGGCCGCTCCGGTGCTCATCTGGGTAATGACTCCTCCATCACCGGCCACTGGAACGACTCTGGTGTTAATTCTGATTCTCGTCAAAAAGGGCTTCGTTTGTTTGAGGAGATTTTCGCTAGAGGTCATTCCCTTGTGTTTAGATGGGCTCCTGTAAGTATTCATTGAATGATGACAATTGAAACATGAATTGGTTGTCACCAATACTTTTACCATTTAAGTACATGCATTGCAGTAAAAAGAAACCGCACTAAATGGACAGGGAAGTCTATCAAGTTTCTACTATTTTGCTTTGGCGTTAGTTTATCCATTCACACCAGCTCATATCTTCAGTCAATTTTAATCGTCCAGATGATGCTTGTCTGCCTTCAATTGTGCGCTTGTATTGGAATATCAGGGTGCTTCCTTTCTTGTGCTGATATATAATTTGTTGAATTCTGATTTATCCTAACAGATGAAAGATAAGAGGGACGCAGAGAAAACAGAAATGGACCTGCTGTACACTTTTGATTATGCATGGAATAAAGGTGCTAATGGAGCACGAAGACCAGTTGATATCCTTCACAAACTTGATAAAGTTAATTCAAGAACTACCTTACTTTCAACTATTTCCAGAAAACTAGTAACTTTTAAGTCAGTACGGGTAGGAATTAAAATCGAAGCCGGCATGCCTATTCCAGCAGAAGACTGCATTGACCTTGCTCATGACAAAAGGAGGAGTTTCTTATCTGGCATTTTCAAGCTTAGTAGATCACAGCCCAGATTGGTTTCGAAGGAGTGCACCAGTGAAGTTATTCCTACCATTCAAGTGTGTGGATACATCATGAGTGGTGGTGTTATTTGTAGAAGACCACCAGTTAAAGGAAGAAAAAGATGCGAGCAGCACAAAGGAATGAGAATTAATGGATCCACCTCAAATTCTATTGCCGAAGAAAACTCCTGCAATGCGAAAGAAGAGCATCTGGATTCTCAAAATTGCCAAAGCCAGACAAATGCCTGTGGGGTTAATTTGGGTGATGGAATATTTTGTGCAAGGCAACCAGTGCCGGGAAGGAAGAGATGCAAGGATCATAAAGGAATGAGGATTACTAGATGGCCCTCCAAACCAATAGCTGAAGGAAAAGTCGATGCTTATGATGATTCGGTGAAAAGTATTGTCTCTTTGAAAATGAACAATGATGATGCATTTCATGATCACTCTTCAAACAAAAGTTCTGAACATGAACGTTCTTCTGGTACTTGTGGAGCAGCCTTGAAGAATGGTTCACTCTGCAGAAGAAAACCTAGTCAGGGAGATACAAGGTGTTGGCAACACAAATGCAAGACAGTGGAGAGTAGTACTCTGTCTGGGAAAGATACTCCCGCGCTTGTCACTCTCACATGCGGTGTTATGATGGATGATGGTTCTCTATGCAAGAGCACACCTGTTCGTGGCCGGAAGAGATGCGAGCAACACAAGGGGATGAGAGTCCCCATGTATTACCAACGCTGAAGAGAAAGATATCAGTCAGGGAAATAGCCTTGCAGAGTACCATCTGTTTAATGTTGATTTTTCATTATTCTTTTCAATTATTTAACAACTTGTTTAAAGATGCTTCACAGTGTTATAATAAAAGATTCTCTTTGGATCGCTACTTTAGTAAAAATACATATAAGTAGACAGCAGGTGACTCTGGCTAAGGAGTAGATACCTGGAAATCAATAATAAAAGATTCTCTTTGGATCACTTTTTAGTAAAAATACATGTAAGTAGACCGAAGGTGACTCTAGCTAAGGAATTTACAACGTGAGCCATATGAGATATGCCGGGTATGTCTGATGGATAGATACATCATACATGGGAATCATGCACTTGCACAGTCAAATCATTTAGACATCAATTAAGATATAAGTGTTGAACTTAGGGTAATGATTCATTATGGCACAACTAACCAGCCACAGGTTCTCTAACCAAATTTATGGCAAGGAACTACAGACTAAGAATCTTTTTTCCTGGACAAAGAGAGCAAAGAAGATATACATTCAAAGACAACATACACCATTAAGTAATCCCAGCTAAAATTCAAAGCCCACCCAACTAAAGTGCTAATAATACGAAAGCTGTTGTATCAAGGCATGAAATGTGCATCACTTCATCTTTTCGCTTGATTCATCCACAGGGTCACGGAGGGTTCCAAACATTCTGTCCATCCATATAGTGTAATGTCCATAATTGTGCTTGTAGGTAGTGTGGTGAATAGTGTGGTAGCCAGCACCCATTATGGGCCAAAGTTTGCCATGGATGCAGTCATGAATGTTCGCTGTCCATACGCCCTCAAGGAATAAGAGGCCAATGTGTGTTAAAAAATGGGTTGGAACAATAAAGAGCGCAATAACATGAGGCACTGCTTGCAGGATGCCATCAAGCGGGTGAAATGCCAAACCTGAAATAAACCCACGAGAGTTCCCATCAGAATGAAAGTATAAATACCCAGAACACCCCCAAGAAGCAAAAAGAAATTGCTCATAGTTTGCACTGTGATGGCAATATGACTTAACTCTAAACTAGTTGCAAGCTACAAGGAAAGGAAAGAAGGAAATGCCTTGCACTAAACTGCCAGAAATGCAACTTATAAAGAAAACTTGCATAAATGTATGGCAAAGTTTAAAAAACAATAAAATTTTGCCACTACAAGATAAACCATGTAACTGAAGTGTGATGTGGTGAAAACTTACCGGCAAATGGAGAAAGAGTATTTTGCTTATTGTAGATGTGATGGGTCGCATGAAGATACTTGTATAGAGGCTTAATGTCATGCAATTCTCTGTGCATCCAGTAGATCCCAAACTCAACAAAAACAAGATATATGATCAAATAGGCAGCGTATGCAAACCAGCCAACCTCCGATATGCTGGAGAAACACTTTGTCCAGCCATTTTCGATCATGTACTCAGAAAGAGTTGGTAGAGCACAGTACCAAGGCATAGCCTTCATGGCAACATATATTTGCAAGAGCATGGCTTTATTAGAAGGGATGGCATCTGCAATGAAAATGTTAAACCTTTCAGACAAATGTGCTTTTATGCCGGGGTTGAAGAATAAGAAAATATTAGAACTATCTTATATGATCCAAATTTGTTTTTGACAACTTTGCACCCCTGAATATTCACAAACACAAAGTAGTGCATTATGATCATTCAACCAGAAAAAGGTAAAAAGGATCTTGACATCAGGAAGTACCATAGACCAATTCAATCAGCTGTTTCTGAAGTTTCACTAACTGAAACAGGTAAGGACAACTTAAAGAGCATTTGGCTTTTTGGCATATTTTATAAGTGAACACTCTTCTAAGAGAAAAAATGTTACGCATAGACATGAATAATAACTTGAAGCAACATGATAGGCCTGTGACTCTTACTCGAGGGAAAGAAGAGATATATCATAAAAGACGAAGCAACCTACTTGACACGGAAATTTCTATCTCCAAAACCGAATGGTGTTTTACATTTCAGTTCAAATGCATGAAAAAATACCAGTCTACCAGATACAAGGCATAAATAAGGTGGAAGCATACTACATATCTCCTGGGATAGCAAGAGGCAAGAAAAATGGAGGCTTGATGTTATAAATGATTATGCATCATTGAGGAAAGCGGCAACCTTGCAGCATCACAGCGAGGTAAGCAAACAAAATATTTAGTGCCCCCTAAGTTTCGAATTATGCTTGTCAAAAATAGCGAATGAGCATGCAACTTTCTGACCCAACTACCTTTTAAACCGATCCTGGATATATGCCCACGTGACGAGGACTAGTAGAAATATATGTCATTACCACACATATCACAAAAATCAGTCAACCAAGATAAAGATAGAATAATCAGAATCACACCACAGTCTTCAACTCCAAATGGTTACTCAAAAAGAAATGACGACAAAAGCAGCGGAAAATGATTGGGATCATGCATGCATCTCACCATTCAAAAGAGAAATGAACAAAAGGTAAATCCTACAAGACGTTGCACACAAAGCACAGGGTAACAATTTCTGGCTACTGGAAATCCGCAGCAATATGAGCAACCTGTAGTCAGTTTTAATTATCTTTGCCTTTCAATTATTGAGTATCAGAGCTCAAACACAGACAGCTGTATTAAGCCCAAGAGAAGTTCTTGTCTTCCAGGTGTTCTTACAAGCAAAAATGTGTATTTCAACTCTGTTTTATGCACCTATTGTTTGGAGACAAAAATAAAAAGTAGCAGATCCATATATAAAACAATGATAGCGACTGCAAACTTAGTCCTGAAAGAATCAAGTTCCTCGCTGTAATTAAACAAGGGGTGGGATTAACAGCTTAGTTGGAATTATCAACGGACCCCTCTATGCACATGCATGGTGCACAGAAGAAGCTCGGATTGATTTAGGGAACGCATCAAAGCAAAATCTTGGAAATTATGAAAAGAGGGAGAGCGGCATGGTTGAGCAATGAGCTCCCAAGATCTAAATGAAAAATGAAAAAAAAAAAAAAGATTTCAAAGACTAGTGACATCTACCAACTGTTCAACACATTAAGTCAAGATGCAGAATAAATCAAAATCCACATGACTCCTATAGAAAAAGATAAATGAAAGGGAATTACTGGGCGACAGTTCTGACAACATGTTTTAACAGATAAGCAGAGACTCTGAAAGGCAGAATCAAACATGACAACTAAGCACAAAAAAATGTATGCAGGACTATTCACATTAATTATCTGCCGCTTGACCAGAAATGACAATGCAGATTCAAAAGCCAGCATCAATGCAGACGCAAACAGATCATCAATTGGCCACAAAAGACAAAAGTTCGTGACTTTAACACCTGGCCTCGCAGAATAACGCAATAAAGACATTAGATTTTAACGAAAGCCCCAATTCTGCCATCTGCAAAGGTCTCTCATTTGAACGCGCAAACTCCAGTATAAAAACTAGTATATTAAAATCATGGAAAATAGTGTAAGCATTGTATACCTTTTTCTTCTAGGAAAAGTGCAAAAACATTAGCGTCGTATTACCCTCCTAGTAGCTAAACCCCAAATACATCCAGTTACAAAAATTTTGGCACTAAGAATTACATTTGTCAGTAAATTTGGAAACAGGGCTTTAAATTAACATGGATTCAGAATTTGAACGGTGTGAAGAGCACTACCCTAACACGAACCAGAAACAAATGTTTAAAAGATGAAACTATGCTCTTTTGGAAAGAAACACCCGGATTCAAAATGAATACAAATAGATCAAATTACAAAATCTAAAAACAATCTGAAGTAAAAAAGCAAACGAGTATATTGAAACAAGGAAAAAAAAATCTTACTGGATCAGAACTAATCTAATAGCAGCACAAACAACCAAACAAAAAAACAATCAAATCATCAACAAGATTAAACCCAGGTTCAAAAAAAACTCAATCACCGAACCCAGAAAAGAACAAGAAAAAAAGGAAAAGAAAGCACACACATTCCCGGAAACCAAAGCATATGCTACATGTTGTAGCGTAGGATTACACATTTATATATGTACCTTTAGGGACGTAGACGTTGCGTTTGAGGTAGTAAATGTAGAAGCACCATAGGAAGCCGGAGAGGAGGTAGAGGAGAGTGCCGGCAATGTAGTTACGCAGCCAGGTCTGCCACACGTGAGGGAGTGTGGACCACCAGCTCGAGGGGAGCAGATGCGCCAGGACAACCTCGTTGAAGAACGTCGTCTGGTCCACGAACCCCTGCAGATACTGCTCGACGTCGCCGCCTCCCCCCATGTATTCCGGGCGCCGTTCCAATCCAGATATCGCCGCCGCCGCCGCCGGCAATTTATCACGAAGAGAGAAAGAAAAAAAATATCTGGCGTTGGTGGTGATGGTGGTGGTGGGGTTGTGTTGTGGACAAGTAAAGTGTGGAATGGAAATATGTGGTGGACTTAATAAGTCTTGAGAATCCTGCGGTGGTTGAGTTTTTTTGAGTTTAGTTTAGAGAGTTTGGAGTTTCGTGAGTGTAGTATGTTTTTGTCGTTGTCTCCCCCTCCTCGGTGTTCTTTATGTTGTTTGTGTTTTTTTTTTTCTTGAATTTTTTGTTTTAAAACTAAATGTGGTGGATGTGGTGAAAGTGAAGTGTAAATGTGTGTAATTATATATTTATAGGAATTTGGGATGACAGAGACACAAGAACGAACAACACAATCTGGCACAGATTTTATTATTTTTATTTTTGGGACCGCTGGCCGCACACAGAAAACAGAATGGAGTTCATTTTTGGAGAGTTTCTTAAATGGTGATGTGAAATACTAGTATATTAGTATCAAATTATGCTACCTGCTCCCTCGGTAAATGAATCTGGCAATAAAAAAAATTAGTATAATTTTAATGGGGATGGTACGTAAATATCACCACATATCTAATTTGTTAAAGGAAAAACCAAAACGAGCTGACTGGGTTGATCTTAGATTTAATTGGGGATTAGCTTAAGATTCGTTTATGGTATTTTTTTTAAGGAAAAAAATGGCTGGTTAAATTTCGGTTCACTCATAGTTAGACTTCAACCGTAATAAACCGGATTCAAACTTTTCTCTAATTTGAATTGAAGTCATCATTTATTTTGGAGGTCAAAAATTATTCATCGTCATGAATAAAATGGTGTGGAATGTTGAAAATCGCGTTTAATTTGACGCCTACCCTACCTAAATCTAAGGCTTCAAGCATTCCATTACCATTTTTATTTTTGGTCGAACATTCCATTACCAATTATAAGACCATCTTTTTAAAGAGGAATTCTTGCCTTGTGGTTAACCAAATGCGTACTGCTTAAAAACGTTATCCTTCCAAACCCAGAAAGGATTCCACAATCCACACAGTTTATGACCCAAGATGAACTAGACACGTTGAACTTTGAAAGAGATGGAATTCAATCAGAAACTGACACTGTAAGATGATTAGTAAAAGCATCTTAGACCCCAAAGAAAAATTAGTAAAAAGCTATCCTTGGTTGGGGACGACAACCACACGTATAGTGTTTTGCCTGATTTTGAAGAGCAAGAAATGTTGGAACTTGGAAGGACAGAAGTAAAGCATACATGCTTTGACAAAACCAAAAAAAAAAATCACTGTTCGCTCTTGTTATTGTACATCAAGGTTCTCATTAGGAAAAAAAATCAAATTATCCCTAAATGCTAACAAAAAAAAAATGTGCATGGCATGACATAATAAAATTAATCTTCCAAGATGGATTGTTCTAATGATGAGGAATTTGTTCATGTAATTGGTGTGGGTTAGATGAGCCTTAAAGGGATCAAAATCTAGACGTGGCTATATACAGTTGTAAATGATGTGTTTGAGAGTGTCTTGCTGGCATTGTTCTTGATAGATTTAGAACTAAACCTAATAAATATGTAAATTATAAATATCTACTCATTTAAGGTTCTTGTTTAGATATACCAACTCTAAATTCCATTTTCATGGTGCTCACCAAGTACCAAGAGTGGAGTAACTCAATATCTCTCCTATCTTCTAAGGCAATTGTCACTGTTTGTGGACCCGATGATCTATTTATGACCTGGATGAAATTTGGGTGAAACTAAGTCGAGGTCCGAACCGACTGAGGCCTTAAAAATATATAGTCATTTAAGATCATCCACAAATCATACTTAAATGTCTTAAACCAATCCTTATGGAAACTTTGGAGTAACGTTTGGAACATCTATCCACCATGATCCTAGATGGATCCGCCTTAACATTGAGACTCATTTATGCGACTTTGTAGTTTTACATGGAAGTATGAAAAATTTATCTCCAATTTGTTTGAAAATCAAGATTCAAGTCATATCAAGTTATCAACGTCACTATTCTCAAAAAAAAAAGAAAGAAGTTATCAACGTCAACTCCTATTCAGCAAATAACACATATTCACATAAAATGCACAAATAATGCTTATGATATGACGTACTGTAATACTAATTCTACTAAGTCATTCGTCCTGGTTCTTATTCTATTTCACTTATTTAATATCATAGTCTGGTCTCATTTCACCGTATTTACATCCGGTTATTAAATACTTTATAATCCTCCCTCTAAAG